>PISX010008116.1:0-84327 GCA_004024625.1 Mellivora capensis | reverse complement strand
TACATATTTTATTTTAGTGACAAATCACCTTTATACGCCACCCTTCAATGCCTAGATTTTTTTGATCCAGCAACCTTTTCATACCCACTCAGCTTTAAAACTAAGAACAAAAAAGTTAGTCATCAGTTCCTCCCCTCCCCACCAGCAAATGTTGAAAACCCTGTCTTTTAAGTGTTCTCTAAGACCAAGTCAGTCTTCTTTTTGATTCTTCTCAAAGAGCTTCAACAGGGAATCTTACCTAGTTTCTGGTATTACATAACATGACAAAGTTTTTGTATATGATTTATAACCATCACAACCATCTTAGGTAGACGCTATTCTCATTCTAAACTTACAGGCTTGAGAGAGCTAAGTTTTAGTTATTTCTCTTTATTCAAACAAATGGATACTGTAAGATCTGGGACCTTCAGCAACAATGCTCAAACTCTTCCCCAAATGAAAAGAGCTTTTCAAGGTGACAGATGAATTCAAATATCACAATCCAAATAGCACTTAGTGTATTTAATATGGCATTTTTACTTCTGTTCATTGATGTGTAAACTACAGTTCAGCTTGGTCCAAGATAGAGAAGCAGTTTGTAATTCTGGCCCCACAGACAGAAAGCTCCCCCACCTTTTCCCCAACCCCCATCTCATTTTCTCCTGTGTACGTGTGAATGGATGTCACCCTCCTGGTCTCAGTCTAGTGTGTGAGATGATTCTTTCCTATCTTACCTCTCTTGGACTGTTACGTTTTTCTTCTCATGGGTAATGATAATGAAAATTAGCATTTCCGAATTCCTTTTTATAGGCTGGTGCTGTTCTTTTTTTTAAATATTTTATTTATTTGAGAGGTAGAGAGAGACAATGAAAGAGAGAGAGCATGAGAGAAGAGAGGTCAGAGGGAGAAGCAGACTTCCTGCTGAGCAGGGAGCCCCATGTGGGACTCGATCCCGGGACTCCAGGATCATGACCTGAGCCGAAGGCAGTTGCCCAACCAACTGAGCCACCCAGGCGCCCCGGCTGGTGCTGTTCTAAGTGCTCTACACATCTCAATACCGTTAAGTCCTCACAATAACTAATCCCCTAGCCCCATTTTATAACATGAGGAAGCTTCAGGAACAAGAGGTGTCACACAGCATGCCCGATATCAAACAGTTAATAGCAGAAGATTCAAAACTGGGCTGTGTAATTTCAGAGTTTCCATTCTTAACTCTGACACTGCTGATCTGCCATACCCTCCTCTCTACTCTGTCCCTAAGACCTCTGTTCTTTTCTACCTGATTTCTGAGGGGCTATCCCTCTCCTTCCCACTTGAGGAAGTGGCTTTAAACAGTAATTGAGATATCTCATTATCTGAAGCAGAATTTGATGTTGTTGAGGATGGGAGGTAGTGCTATGGTCAAGAGCTAACATCTATATCCCTCATCCTCAACCTGGGGCTCTTGGTTGGGCAGGGTCTTTAAGCAGCATGGTCCATTCCTGCCCCCCCCCCCCCACCCATTCCAACATCTTGTAGTATATGTGAGGTATCTGGATTCTGGAATCATTCTCCACCTTCCTTTCCAAGACCTCATTCTCCCAAGAAGTAGCTGGGTGAAAGAATAGCAAAAGTGAGCATCTGTAACCAGACACTTAGCAGTGGTAGACCGCATTCTCTGATGCCTCCTGGCTTGGCTGGTTCTCTCTGCTGCTATGGTGGAGTTTTGCATGGACATTCGTGTGCTTTAGCTTCATAACAACTTTCTGTCACTAATGACCCCTCTCAGACAGGGGCAGCGTGAACTTCCTTTAGCCCTAGTAGAACAAACTCTCAGCCCCCTATCTGGTGGCCTCACATTGCTTGGCACAAAAGTGAAAAATGCCTTCACTTGTTCACTGTACATGTGAATATTTAATAGTCGGTTTGCACAGAAAAGAACCTACCTATTCTTTACTTGGGGCTATAATATGCTTTAGCACTAGATTCTATTTTGTCAATTCTTAAAGCTATAGAAGCTGCTGGTATTCAATGAATGATAAACATAGCAGAAAATCTATTCAGTGAGACACAGTGCTTCATTTAGGCTTGCTACAAGTCCATCCACTGTAGCATATACAATGAAAAGTAGTCCGTAGTTTATGCTGGGGCACTCTTCTCGTGTAACTAAAGTTGAGATCTCATTACTTGCAGACTTACATTCAATTAACCTTTCATTTCAAGGGTGAGAGAAATAAGATATAAAGATGCTCTACCTGCGAGTGCATATCAACACAATCGCATATGGGTAAACATGCTTGAATAAGTATAAAGTCTCTAAAATGCCTTCTGTATCAAGTAAAGATTCCTAAGCTTGTTTTCTAGAGAAAATTCTGCTTTACTGAGCTCACTATGCTATCTGGAGTTGGCGATATGCCCTAGTGGGCGTTGGTTGCAGCTTCTCTCTCCCCCATGCCTGCTGGATTCAGCACACACTGGTGGGCTAGTCTATTTCCTTGACGTGTCATTGATAAGCTTCCTTCTTCCCTTCTCTCAGTCCTTCCCATGCTTAATTGTGAGGCTGTGCTTCTCTTGTTTTCCTGTGTTCTTTGAACACAAATGAGACCTTGATTTAAGGCAATTAGGAATAAGCAGCTTTTGTTAAGAACCCATGTCTTTGTTGGAAATGGCCTGAAGGAAATAATCAGCAATAGTATGCAATGTTACTGAGTGAAAGAAAGTTGAAATTGAAGCCAGAAACTCATCGACAAGATTCAAATGAAAAATTGATTTGCTCAGTGTGAAGATATAGAATTCATCTGAGTGTATACCATGCTCAGAGCTAACACACAAGGTACTGTTTATATTCCACACAAATCAATCTGGAAACAGAAACCGTTTTGTTTTGTTTTGTAGTCTGCCCAGGATTTTGCCAAAAATTCCAAGAATCAGATTGAAGCTAGAATCATGGCAGCGTTTAAAGCATGCTTGTCCATTATCTGGCCTTCTTCCCTGCTTGAATGGAAGGGGAGAATGAGGCAGAAATGCTGAAGGTTTCCTGGCCAATTTGTGTTAGAAGTCTCAGAGCTGGGGCGCCTGGGTGGCTTGGTAGGTTAAAGCCTCTGCCTTCAGCTTGGGTCATGATCCCAGGGTCCTGGGATCTAGCCCTGCATTGAGCTCTCTGCTTGGCAGGGAGCCTGCTTCCCGCCACCCCACCCCCACCTCTGCCTGCCTCTCTGCCTGCTTGTGATCTTTGTCTGTCAAATAAATAAATAAAATAAAATCTTAAAAAAAAAAAAAAAAAAAGAAGCAGCAGCAGCAGCAGAAGTCTCAGAGCTATCCCTACACTCCATCTCACTTCTCAGACTGTTTCGTAACATACCATACCGATGGGCAGTGCTCAGCTCCCACCTTTCCCGGAGCCTTTCTTATTCTCTACCTTACCTTTTGAAAAATAGCAGGACGGGAGGCCATGATCCATAACTCTTATTAGATGTTTTTTCAAATGCCGCCGGGGGTTCCTGATGGCAACTGGAAGCCTGCCAGTGCAGAAAACATACACTGTGTTGGGGAGGTATCCAGATTCCGTGTGAAATCTGCTACCATTTAAAAGACATTTCCTCAACTATGCATTCCTCCCCATCAATTCCCAGGTCTCTGACTTCAAAAATGTTTTCTCAAATGCCTGCCTTAAAAAACACTGTACTATTTACAACATTTCCATTGCAGCTTCTGAACTCTTTGCCTCTTCAGATGTATGTTGCCCTAGGTATGACCTTGAAGTATAACTGCCTTGTTCAATCAATAATAAGTTTCTGACCACTTGCTGTGTGTACATCTTGGTGCCAAGCACTGCAGGAGGATCTGAAGAACAAGGAGAGCTTTCAGAACCTTCTATTTATCTTAGGCGGATAAAATTAAAACTTACAAACTAGTCAGAGAACAATTAGGAATTGAACTGAATATGACTGAGAAATGTAAAAAAGACCTAAATTTGCTTGGATTCCTTTGAGAAAATTCACAGGAGGTTAAGACATAGATTGGGACCTGAAGGAAGAATAGAATTTGGTGAGAGAGAAAAGAAGGGGCATTGCTAAGGAGAGGCAAGCGTGGGCAAAGGCTTAGAGGCGGGACTAGTCGCTGAGTCTAATGAGAGCCTGTAGTTCACATTGGTGAACAGGAAGGTAAGCAGGTAAAGTACGCTTGGTCATGAGGGGGTATATGGACTAGGCAGTGGCATTTGAATTTGGCATAAAAAATGACTCAATAGGGATGCCTGGGTGGCTCAGTCAGTTAAGAAAGGATCTGCCTTCAGCTCAGGTCATGATCCCAGGGTCCTGGGATCAAGCCCCACATTGGGCTCCTTGCTCAACAGGGAGCCTGCTTCTCCCTCTGCCTGCTGCTTTCCCTGCTTGTGCTCTCTCACAAATAAATAAATAAATAAAATATTTTTAAAATGACCTAATAAAAAACTGTGAGAATAATGTTGTTCAAAGTGCAGCCTGAAGACCACCCATTGAAAAATTTGTGTTGTGCTACTTAAAATAGCACATTTCCATAACCACCACCACAGTAAGGATGCAGAACCTCATGGACCTCTCCTTAGTGCTACCCTTTTATGGTTATCCCCTCCCCCACACTCCCATACATGTGTCAAAATTCACAGAACTGTACATCAAAAAGTCCATTTTACTTGATATTAATTTGTAACAGTAAGTAAGGTCAAGATTGTCTTTACCTATAAAAACAATGGCATATCTCCGGGCTCCACATCATATGGACTAAAATCAGAACCTTTGGAATTGACTCCTGACATCTACATTTTTTTTTTTTTTTAAGATTTTATTTATTTATTTGTCAGAGAGAGCGAGCGAGCACAGGCAGACAGAGTGGCAGGCAGAGGCAGAGGGAGAAGCAGGCTCCCTGCTAAGCAAGGAGCCTGATGTGGGACTCGATCCCAGGACGCTGGGATCATGACCTGAGCCGAAGGCAGCTGCTTAACCAACTGAGCCACCCAGGCGTCCCGACATCTACATTTTTAAAAACAGTGGTTGCAGTGATAGAAGGGGAGCTAGCCTATATAACCCCCTCCATCTTCCCTGCCCTGCCTCCTCTAAGTGTATGCTTTGAAGGTCTCCTTCCTCCAGGTGAGGCTGGGCTGGTGGGTCTCTGGTTCTGCCAGGCTGTAGCTGAGCTGGAGTCCAGGGACAGCCTTTGTTTTCTGGGTTTGTGCCACTGTCCCGGATCTTCTATTTCTTGATTTACTGTTCCTTTTTTCATTGGGCTTTCTAAGAAAATGCACATGAGAAAAGTTGTAGGAGCTCCTGTCAGTCTGAGAAGCTTTATGTGCCACCATATTTGATTGATAATTTGGCCTTTGTACAAAATTCACAGATGAAAATTATTTCCCTCAAAACTGAGCGTATTTCTCCGTTGTCCTTCAACATCGGGTGTTGCTTTTCCTTGCCAACCCTATTTTCTCTACTTTCTAAAGGTCACTTGCTTTCTTTTCTAACATGTTCAGCATCATTTCTCATTTCTGAAATTACTCAAATACATCACAGTAATATATCAAGTGGTAGGACTCCCATTCATTCATTCACCGTGTGAGGCAATTGCTGGACCCTTTTGATCTGAAGACTTGAGTACTCATTCAATCCTGAAAATCTTTCTTACATTATTCCTTTGATAGTTTCTGTCTTTTGTTTCCTATATTCTCTTTCTTGGACTTCATGCAGTCTGATATCGGGACATGTTATTGATCCTCTAAAACTTAATCTCTTCTCTTCTTTCCTCTTTGTCCATTGTCCCATGCTGGCAATTGCTGATTGCAGCTTTCTTTGTCTTGTTTTATCAACCAGTATCCCTCTGATAGTTGTATATTCATTTTTTATTGGTGTTGTGACAAATTACCCAAACATTGTAGCTTAAAACAACAGAAATTTATTATCTTACAGTTCTGGAGATCAGAAATCCAACATATGTCTCACAGGACTAAAATCAAGGTGTCAGTTCCTTCCTTTCTGGAGGCTCCGAAGGAGAATTTATTTCCTTGTTTTTTTCTAACTTTTAGAGATTGCTGACATTCGTTGGCTCATGACCCTTTCCTGCATCTTCAAAGCCAGCAATGTTGCATCTTTCCCTCTTTCTCTCTCCTCTCTTTATTTCTCTCTCTCTGCCTCTCTCTCTGTATGTGTCCAAAGCCATGGAGATTCTTTGCTTTTAAGGACTTTTCTTATTAGATTAGGCCCACCTGAATTGTCCAGAATAGTTTTCCCATCTCAAGATCTATAACCTCAATGACATAGCAGAGTACATTTTGCCATGTAAGTTAACATAAGGTTCTGGGGATTGTGGTATGGACAGCATTGTGGGCCCTAATTCCACCTATGACAAAATATCTACTAGAAATTAATTGGAATGTCTGCTGATATTCTCCTTCTACATTCTTTATTTCTGTTATTTATTTCTGTTTATTTCTATTATCATGTATACCACTCTATATTACTTCCTGATTATTTCACTATAGTTTTGGGAAGGAGAGGTAAATGGGTAAACTTAATTTGACATCTTGAATCAGAAGTCTTTCACCAGGATTTTTAAATGTTCATTATTACTTAAAAATCACTGTTGGGGTGCCTGGGTAGCTCAGTTGGTTAAGCACCTAACTTGGTTTTCAGCTCAGGATATGATCTCAGGGTCATGAAATTGAGCCCCGCGGCCCTGTGTCAGGCTCCACACTGGGTGTGAAGCCTACTTCAGATTCTCTTTCTCCCTTTGCCCTTCTCACCGCTCTCTCCCAGCCCATGCTCACTTTCTCTCTCTTAAAAACAAAAACAGGGGCGCCTGGGTGGCTCAGCGGGTTAAGCCTCTGCCTTCAGCTCAGGTCATGATTTCAGGGTCCAGGAATCGAGCCCCGCATCTGGCTCTCTGCTCAGCGGGGAGCCTGCTTCCCCCTCTCTTTTTGTCTACTGCTCTGCCTACTTGTGATTTCTCTCTCTGTCAAATACATAAATAAAATCTTAAAAAAAAAAAACAAAAACACACAAAAAAACACTGTCATATGGGCTCTTGCATATAGGGACAATAAAATGAAATATTTAAAAAATTTTAGGAATGTATTTCGTATTTTCAAAAGTACCCATCATTTGCATTATCCTTTTGATTCTTCTCTGAATTTAAACTTCAGTATAAATGGAATTACTTTACTTAAGCTATTTAATTATGATTAATACTGTCCCTTCAGCCTGAGTCTTATCAAGTCTTCTTGTATATCTTTGTATATCTTTAGCATTTTAAAGTATTCTGTATGTGTCTGAATGCTGACACACTTTATGTGTGTGTGTGTGTGCATGTGTAAGTCTGTGTATATCTCTAGGGGAAATCATATTAAAGTGGTCCCAATTATTTTGTTAGAGATACAAAAATTTCTTACAAAATAACTTTTGCATTTAGGATGAAATAGAGTTTGTCATAAAATATTTAGCCCAACCATATAGTTTAACATTTACATTTTTAAGTTCTTATTACACTTTAAATTTCTTTTTAGAAATGATGCATTTTCTATAGTTCACTAAAACTTCAAAGTACCCTATTATTCTTACCAGAAACAATTACTTTCAAAACTGTATTCCATAGAATCCTACACTCCTGTGAGATACTGAGCTCTTAGTCAGAAAAAAGTGTTCTGTGGGCAAATAATTTGGGAAAATGACTTACTCTACTACACTGTTCCCCCTCCATATTTACAAAGTATATTAAGAGAAATTATATATCAAAGCAAACATTTAAAAAAAATCTTTAATCAGCCAAACATACTTTAAATATATTTGATCATATTTTTTTAATTTAAATTTTTTAAATTTAATTTTTTTTTTAAATTTTGATCCTCTAACAACTCTGGTAAAACTATGTATCTCAGAAACATAGTTTTTTGGTTTTTTTTTTTTACAATTTTTTAAAATTTTAATTTCAGTGCAATTAAATACAGTGTAACATTAGTTTCAGGTGTATAATACAGTGATTCAACAATTCCCATATATTAGTTAGCACTCATCAAAGTAATTGTATGCTTAATCCCCTTTATCTATTTCACTAATCCTCCCCTACCGACCTCCCCTCTGGTAACCATGTTTATTCTCTATAGTTAAGAGTGTTTTTTAGGTTTCTTTGTTTTCCTTTGTTTTGTTTCTTAAATTCCACTTATGAGTAAACTCATAATGTATTTGTCTTTCTCTGACCAACTTATTTTACTTAGTATGATACTCTCTAGATCCATCCATATTGTAAATGGCAAGATTTTATGATTTTATTCTTTTTTAAGGCTGAATAATATTTCGTTGTGTGTGGGTATGTGTGTACACATACATATTGCATCTACTTTATCCATTCATCTGTCAATGCTCACACGGCTGCTTCCATAATTTAGCTATGTAAATAATGCTGAAATAAATACAGCAGTACATATGTCCTTTTGAATTTAGTGTTTTTGCATTCTTTGGGTAAATACCCAGTGGTGATTACTGGATCATGAGGTGGTTCTGTTTTTTAATTCTTTGAGGAACTTCCATACTGTTTTCTACAGTGGCTGCACCAGTTTGCATTCCCACCAACAGAGCAAAGTGTTCTGTTTTCTTCATACCCTCACCAACTTTTGTTATTTCTTGCATTTTTATTTTAGCTATTCTGACAGGTAAGAAGTGATATCTCATTATGGTTTTGATTTGCATTTCCCTGATGGTAAGTGATGGTGAGCATCTTTTCATGCATCTGCTGGCCATCTGTACGCCTTCTTTGGAGAAATAAACTGTTCATCCCTTCTGCCCATCTTTTAATTGGAGTGTGTGTGTGTGTATGTGTGTTGCATTATATAAGTTTTTTATATATTTTGGATTCTAACCTTTAATCAGATATGCCATTTGCAAGTGATATTTAATATCTTCTCCATTTCAGTAGGTTGTCTTTTAGTTTTGTTGATTGCTTCCTTTGCTATACTGAAGTCTTTTGTTTTGATGTAATCCCAGTAATTTATTTCTGCTTTTGTTTTCTTTGCCTCAGAAGACATATCTAGAAAGATGTTGCTATGGCCAATTTAAAGAGGTTACTGCCTATGTTGTTCTCCAGGATTTTTATGGTTTCAGGTCTCACTTTTGAGTCCTTCATCCATTTTGTATATGGTGTAAGAAAGTGGTGCTGTCCAGTTTTCCCAACACCAACGCAGTTTTGTGCTAAATAATTTGACTTTATCATGTATGAACAAAATTTGGAGAATGATAACTGGGACACGGTTTTACAATTAGAAGGGAATTAGAACCTGTGCCTTGAGGCATGGGATTAGGCCCTCCGTTGTTTTACCCCTGGTTCTTCCACTAGCAGATACTCATGAAATGACATCTATTTCCAGAGCTACCACCTGAAAGCCCAGCATGGACAGATTTTCCAGAATTACTCTGTGGTCAACAGCACATTTTTCCCTCTCAATCATTTTTCTCTTCAAAGGAATGTTGGTGCAGCACTGAAGTATAAGAAAAAGCAGAAGAATGTGATAGGACATAAAATACTTTCTTTAGTTTGACTCTCATATGTAGATACCACTTCATTTAGCTCAGTGAGAGTAACAGCCATCCATCTACCAGTCAATATTCTGAATTTAATAGGTATTTATTTGTAACTTGTTTTTTCAGAAGATACTTCAGAAGATTTTTTAAAATACATAAATTATAAGATGTTAATATGAAGATTATATTGTGACCTACATTTTTAACATGATTGGGCCACAGTTTAGTGTGGTCAGAAACCTACTGCAAACAGGAATTCTTGTCACTTAATAATCACAATATCCACTAGATAAAAATAAATCAATTGCTTAAGAGAATTACATTTTATTCTTTAAACCAGGGTCAGGCAGAATTTTATGTTGGGGGGCTTAGTAAGGAGAACATTTTCTGATTTAGTAAACAGCATTGTCACAGTTCAACAAACTCCTTATGGAGCTTTCTTTTAACAGTATCAATAAAATCTGATATTATCACACCTAAATATAATTTAGTAATGGCAATTCTTGTGTATGTGTGTGGGGAGAGGTATAGTTGTAATTCAGTGCTAATTAGATGTCTAGCTTTTGGCTGACCTTGAAAAGGGTTGAATTCCCAGCATCCAACCCATTGCCCTAAATGTAGCAGGTGCCAACAACTCTTTGTTGAAGGTGATAACTATGTATTAACGAATATACAGAACAGTTCTGCTTTTACAGAGCTCAGGCTAGTATCTACATCAAATCTGCTGCCCACCTCCTATACCCATGGGAATGGGATGGAATGATGTTTACTAGCCAAGGCACAGTGTGAAATATTGTTCAATTTTGGCCAGTCTATAATTTCATAATCTCAATCCCAAAAAGCACAAAGTTGATTTTACAAATATTTCTTTAAAATGACTATAGATTTATCCAATAGATGTAATATTCCAGTAGGGTAGGAATGTAATGACCAATGAAGAAACTGAGATGATGATGGTTGAGCATACTGACCCAGTTCATTGAGCTAGCAAGTAGCAGAGCTGGGACTTGAAGCCAGATCTGTCTGACTTCACATTTCGTGCTCTTAATGTGCTCAGTAATGTGCTAAAAGAGATCCTGTAGGGATTGAACTATATACTTTTTCTCTCTAAGAAAGAGAAGAAAAGGGCACTGCAGACAGAAGGAACCTTAACAACTTCACAGTCAATAATCCTGGAAATTCAAATATTTTAAATCTGCTTTGATGCCCCAGGGTCTTAAACCTTATCTCTGCTGTCTTGTGAGCTGCCCTTTCTCAATGCCAGACTTTGTGTCAGCTTCAAGGACAGCATGTCTGATGTACCTTTTGAATTTCAGGGACACTGACTTTCACAGGAGGACCTACATCCTTTCATTTATTTTGTGTGCTCTCAGGTGGTATTTAAGTTGACAGCCGGGTCCTCAGTCTTCTTCTCAAGGGATTATAGGTGTTGAACTACTTTCATCTTTCTCTGTCTATGTATTTTTTTTTTAAGTGATAAAGGATCAAGATGGCTCTCCATCCTCCTCTCTTATCCTGTAGTCCCCTGGCATTCTCAGCAAAATGCTAGTTGGAAAATCACACTTCTACAGTGGTGAACAGATAATTGAAATTCAAAGCAGAGGGGAGAAAAATCAGTTCTGAAGGCCTATTTTGCTGCATATTCTTTATTAGGATTTTGGCTCTAGATCTGCACTAGTCAAGATGGGGAGAATTCAAAGAGAGGAACAGGATTCCCTACAATGTTCTGAATTGAAATAATTACATCCTGAATCTGTATATCTGAGATGGCCTGCTTGCCTTGCACCTTGTACACATCCCTCTGGTTTCCTGTTCTTTAGATGGTCTTTTTGATGTCAAGCCCTCCTGAGAAGCATCTTTAGCAAACACCCTTTGAGGATTAGATATACAATGTTAACATTAATTTGAAAGCTTATCAAATGTCCTTTTTAAAAAATTATTCCAAGCAGGCTGAGAACCCATCATGCCTGTCATAGCTGTTTCTTATATGATTTCCTCAGGTATACATATAAACAGGTTGTATTTGACAATGAAGACAATCTACCCTTTTTGTGTGTGGGAAACTGGCTTTAAATATATATATATATATATATATATATATATAATATTACATATAATATATATATAATGCCAGTCTTATGCTTGTCAGAAGGAACATGTATACATATACATGTTCTTTCTGACACATATATATGCATATACATATACATATATGTATACATATATGTATATTGACATACACACAAATACACAAAAATACTCATAAATTTGTACTGACACAAAGAAAGTAAAATAATGGAAAATATATAAAAGAGAATAAAAGATATATGGAACACTGTGAAAAGGTCTTTAGAAAAAGGTCATACATGTAGTTGGGAGTTTCAGAAGTGAGGTAGAAAGAGTTTCAGGGAAGAAGCTTTGAAGACACAGTGGATCAGATTTCTTCAAAATGGACAGAAGTCTAGTAGTTAAATTGTTAATGTATATATACATGTTCTTTCTGACAAGCATAAGACTGGCATTAACCAGAAAGAGAAGGTCTAATTTTCTGATTCACTGAATACAGTAGGCATACAATGGAGCCCAAACCCACAATGTTATAAGATTTTGAATATGAAAGGTAAAAAAACCCTGCTAATTTTCTTTGTATCTGTTTATGATGTCCCTGGGACAGTAAAAGAATCTTTAACGGAAAGGGAATGGAAAAAAGAGGTCTACATTATAAATTGATAAGTTTGTGAAGCCAATGAGGTATAAGTCAGTTATTGGTTCCTACTTTCCGAGTTTTAATTTTTGTTTGGAGTTTGGTTTGGTTTGGTTTTTTTGGCTACAATTAAACTTCATAAAGAGAAAGATAAATGACAGGTAATAGAAGCAGCTTTCAATAGAAGGAAAAAAAGTTGTATCATCCAGCTCAGAAAAAAAAGCTAATATGGAATAATAATGAATTAATAAGTACATGTAAAGCAATATATAATGGGAAGGCATGAATATACAAAAAGGCTGCCATTTGTGTTACTTTATAAACTACATTTCTGAAGTTAGGAGTCAAGAATCTGATGGTGAGACTGCTAAAATTCGTTGAAGTCACTCAGAAGGTGCTGAGGCAACAAGGACATTTTAATTGCACAATGTGTAACATTCATTCTAAAAAATTATTGGTAATACCAAAGAACAGTACAAAGGGAAAAACCAGATAATAGAAACAGAAATAAATTCAGATAACATAGTTACTGAAGTTACTAGACACAGACTTTGAGAATAACTGTGGTTAACATGTTAAAAAAAAATAAGTTGAAATAAGTCACCAGAAAACTAGAATATAGAGAGCACAATAAATTAGAAAATCCAAAAAAACTTAAAAATAAATTGGCTGGATTTTAAGAATCAATGCATGCAGTTATCACAGTTGAAAAAAAGAATTAGTGAACTTGAGGGCAGAAAACATTTGTACTGACACAAAGAAAGTAAAATAATGGAAAATATATAAAAGAGAATAAAAGATATATGGAACACTGTGAAAAGGTCTTTAGGAAAAGGTCATACATGTAGTTGGGAGTTTCAGAAGTGAGGTAGAAAGAGTTTCAGGGAAGAAGCTTTGAAGACACAGTGGATCAGATTTCTTCAAAATGGACAGAAGTCTAGTAGTTAAATTGTTAAACTCCCTTCAAGTTAGGCCAATGAGTCAGAGTTAGGAACACTAAGCAGGATAAATAAAAAGAAAATCCTATTTAGGATTAGATACATATGGTAAAAATGTTTAAAAAAAATTTTAAAAGATAAAATCTTATAAGCCACCAGATAAAAACAAACCAGATCAAAAACAGGATTGCTGATAACAGAAGAAATGGAAGCCAGTAGACAACAGGACGTCACCCTCAACATGCTGAAAGATCAATGCCAACCTAAAGGGCTACACTCTGTGAAACTATCCTTTTAAAAAATAAGGCAATCAAAATATGAAAAAAATTAAAGAAACACCAAAGGAGATTTTTTTTCAGTAGAAAGAAAATAATCTTACATCAAAAAGTAGAATTACAGGGAAAAAGAAAATACTAGATAGTATAAATATGTAGATAAGTATAAAAGATCACTTACTTTCTAAAGAGTAATGATAAACCTCACAGAGTGAAAACTATATGCAGAATGAAAACACATGGAAACGATAACATAAAGTTTAGAGGGGAATAAATGCAGCTTAAAGGTTGAAGGTTCATAAAATGGTTCCATAAAATGGAAAAATGGAAAAATACTAATTTATATTCCAGGCTAATAAATTAAGGATGAATGTTATAGGCTCCAGGATAACCTGAGAAAACAACCAAAGAACATACAAACTAAAAAAATAAAAATAAAAGTAAAATTGGAACAAATAGAATAACAAAAAATACTTGAAAACCACTGGCTGCAGCCACAGTGGAGTAACTGCTATCAGACTCATCCTTCCACCATAAACTACCATTATATCTATACAATAATACATAACTATTTCAGGCAAAGGATGGCAACCAACATGGGGCTAAGAATTATGAAAGTTAGAAGCGCAATATTAGCTCATATTCACCCAGGATTTCTTCCCCAAAATATTTCTGAATATGGACAAGGAAAATAGAAGCCAAGCAGAGTGGTGGTATCACTGGGTAGAAGAAAAAGAAATCTAATTTGGGGATGCTGAAGTAGGTGGAGTTTGGGGGATAGAGTAATGTGGAGGAAGGATCCATTGAGAAGAAGCCCCAAAATTTTCCATAAAAATATTCCTAGGGCCTTATTCTCTTCTAAGCTATAGATTTGTAAGGCCAACACTTGAAATGGCACTTCACAAAACAGTTTATCCAAACAGCCAATATGCATATTATATATTCTCAATCTCATTTGTCATCTGAGAAATGCAAATTAAAATCAGAGCAAAATATACACATCCATACCAGGCTGTCTATAATTAAAAAGACTGATAAGATGAAGTATTGGCGAGGAATTAGAACACCTGTTACTCTTAGGCACTGCTGGTAGATGCGTAAATTGGCTCAACCATTTAGAAAACTTAACTGACATATATAATCTCCATAAGAAATGTCAAAGGATGTTCATACAAGCATTTTCTGTAATAACCCAAACTGGAAACAACCCAAAACATCCATCAATAATGGTATGGATACATAAGTTGTAGTTTAATCATGCTAAGGAATAACATTCATCAGTGTGTGGTAATAGAAGTCAGATTAGTTTTGTCTGCTTGGAATGTTATATAAATGGGAGCATAGAACATGTGTTCTCTGTGCCCAGCATCAATAACATGGAGATGCATCCATGTTGTTGCATATAGAAATACTACATTTTTTTCTCATTCCTGACAAATGCATATTTTTATTTCTATTAAATACTCTATTTTTATTTACTTCCATTTGTTCTACATTTCTATATGTGTGTGCATATGTATAAATTAATAAATGTTGTATATGTACTTACATATAAAAATATACAACTATACATTTTGTGCTGTGTTGTTGTATGTATATAATAAACATATCAGTAAAACGTGCGCGTGGCTGCACAACTAGGGACACTCACGGCTCTCAACGTGTGGCCCAGTTTCTTTCAAAATGTCTGCTGTTCACAGAATTCTCTGCAAGCTCAGCTTGAAGGATGATCACGCCCCCAAGTGCACACAGGTCAGTCAAAGCATACACTAATTTGGACGCTGAGCGTGATGTTCTGACACTGAAACAGCCACCAGGAGCAAAGATGTGGATGAGCTCATTATTGTCAATATCTGACCAACCAGAGAAATGAACTGACACAGGATACTGCCTTCACCTACCAGAGAAGGACCAACAAGGAGCTTATATCAGTACTGAAGTCAGCCTTGTCTGGCCACCTGGAGACTGTGAGCTGGGGCTTATTGAAAACATCTGCTCAGTACAGTGCTTCTCAATGCAAAGCCTCCATGAGGCTGGGGACTGATGAGGACTCCCTCACTGAAACCATATGCTCAAAGACCAACCAAGAGCTTCAGGAAATTAACAGAGTCTACAAGGAAATATACAAGACTAATCTGGAGAAGGACATCATTTCTGACATGTCTGATGACTTCGGCTAGCTGATGGTTGTCCTCGCAAAGCATAAAAGAGCAGAAGATGGCTCTGTCATTGATTATGAACTCATTGACCAAGATGCCTGGGATCTCCATGATGCTGGGGTAAAGAGGAAAAGAAATGATGTACCCAAGTGGATCAGCATTGTGACCGAGCAGACTGTCACCTCCAGAAAGTATTTGGCAGGTGTTTAAATGTTTAACAGCTACAGCCCTTATGACATGCCGGAAAGCCTCAAGAAGGAGGTCAAAGGAGACCTGGAAGATGCTTTCCTGAACCAGTCCAGTGCATTCAGAACAAGCCCCTGTATTTTGCTGACAATTCCACGAAAGGCAAGGAGACTTGCAATAAAGTCTTGATTAGAATCATGGTCTCTTGCAGTGAAGTGGACATGTTAAAAATTAGGGGTCAATTCAAGAGCGAGTATGACAAGTCCCTAAACTACCATACCCAGCAAGACACCAAGGGCGACTACTAGAAAGTGCTGCTTATATCTTTCTGGTGGGAATCACTGAGGCCCACAATGACATGAGCATCCAGGAGAGGTGCTCCTTTGTTTCCAGCTAACAGTTCTAGAAAATAGCCTGTGACTAACAGTCCCCTTGTGCCCATCCCTGTGAGGATGATGTTCTTACTACCCCCTCCCCATCTTTATGTCAGTTGCCTAAGCATTGCCTGCTTCTCACATCTAGTCTTTCCTTTGAGCCAAAGAAAGGAATATCCCAAGGAGTTGGAAATGCATTCTATGATGTGAAACACTTTGCCTCTTGTGTACTGTGTCATAAACAGATGAATAAACTGAATTTTTACTTTATAAGAAAATAAAAGTAAACTATGCATGCATGTATGTACATATATAATATATAATAAAAGTATACAGATATAAGATGTATGTAATAAAGTTATCTTAAAATGTTATTATGTTAATATCCTGAGGTTCACATTAAATAAAATATTAGACCAGAAGAGTATAACTGGCCAGCTAAGAGTTAATTAATGGCATGAAAAGGCAAATGAATCAATGAATCTGTCTGGGCTTGTTTTCAGGCAAACAATGTAGGGACCAAGGGCAGTCAGTCCCAAGATGGGCCACTCTGGCATGAACATTATATCGAGTGAGCACTGGGTGTTATACGCAACTAATGAATCATTGAACACTATAACAAAACATGATGTACTATATGCTGGCTAACTGAACATAATAAAAAAAAAAGTAATCAAAACCCAGCAGATGCAGGAAAAGCTCTCTTTCTGATCTTCAACTGCCTAAATTTACATTGTTAAGGAGAGCTATTAACAGATTCTGCTTTACCTAAGAAACTTATCTGCATAATAGGGCAAACTTTGTTTTTGTAAAACATCTTTTCACCTTCCTGCTAATGGCTTCCTCCCTTTGTGTCTTCAAAACCTTTCCCTCTCCTTAGCTCACATAAGTTTCATGCTGCCTCATTTTCTTTGGAATTTCATGTCTGCGTGGATTCCTCCTATGTATGCTATTAAATTTTATTTTCTCTTGTTAATCTGTCTCATGTCAATTTGATTCTAAGTCCAGCTAGAAGGACCACAGGACAGAGGGAGATCTTTCTCCCCAACATTTCACTGAATGCTAAAAACCACCATGATTCCCTTCTTTTGCAATAATGATAATGATATTCTAATAGACACATTTCCTTTCTGTTGGGTCCATGGTCAAAGGAACAAGACTGATACAAAGCGAAGGTCAAGCAAAGCTCTTTATTTTGCGCCAAGCAAGGGGAATCAAACTGACTGGCCAGGGCCGTCTCTTACAAAGAGGAGACCCCTCCTTGCCTTACCAACTAACTTTTAAAGGGCAAGGGCCATGTGGTTGGGCCTGGCCACACACAGGTAGCCATTGAGATTGTTTTCAATTAGCAATAATCACGCCTCGGATAAACCTCATTGGCTACGATACTGCCACTGTGCAAAGCTGGCCATTGAGATTGTAACACACAGAGAAAGCTGCACAGTCATGCTAGGTCACACACAGGTGGCCAATTGAATTACAATTCACCCCATAGTAGCTATTTGAACTAGCCTATCACCTTGGTCAGAATTGGTGCCCAAAAGGCACCCAAAGGGTGGGGCCCATACTCCTTGGTAGCTAGGGAGACAGTATTCGCCCCCACTGATTGGATACCTCCACCTGGCCTGACCCACCCTTGTATTTGGGCTTTGTTACCTTGGACTGGTTTCCCGGACTTGTTTTTAAGTAAGTTCTGGCGCCAGGGGTGGGAGGGGTGGGGGGTGGTCAGTTTAAGTTTTACTGCATAAACAACAAAATCACTGTTTAACCGGATGGAGCTGCTCTGGCTAAATAGGCCCTTACACTTCTGTCCTATTTTCTGACTTTTCATTGCCTCTTTTTCACACATACGTATCTAAATCATCAGATATTTTGCCAACTTTACTTACAAAACATGTCTGGAATTTGACTTCTCACTAGGTCAATCACTATAACCCTAGTCCAAGCCATTGACCAAGAAGTTGGAAGAATGTAGGGAAACACAAGGGATTGAGCATTACCCAGGAGATGGTAAACATGAGGCTCAATCCCACTCCTCAATCTGAAGAGGGAAGGGAAGAGAGCTGTTGTTATTGGACTGAGAGGGTTGCTTGACAGGATTTCAATCTTGACTTAGGAATTCAGCCAGCTGGAGGCAATCACTCTTGGGTAGGAAGACTGAGGAATAAATATCCTGAATTTACTCACTTTTCTGCCATTTGTCAATAGAGCCTTTTGATGTGATCCATAGAGGCCACATAGGCATAGAATAAGGTAGAAAAGGGTAGAGAGTAAATCTGGTATAGGGGAATGTGTCTTTTAGTGGAACCTTTCAAATCTACTATTGTTTCCTTTTGTTCTATTTTCCACAAAACAGCCAGAGTGATTTCCCTAAAGCCTGAGGCAGAACATGCCACTGTTTTCCTGAAGAACTTCCGATGGTCTCAAGTTTCAACTAAAGTAAAATATAAAGTCCTTCTAATAGGCTTCAAGGCTCTAAGAGACCTGGCCCCATCACTACTTCTTTGGCTTTATTTCTAGTCCATCTCCCATCTCCAACAAGATCCCTCAGTAACATGACCTCTTTTCCCCCTCCTCAAACACATCAGGCTCACTCCCAAACTAGCATATCTGTCATTAATAGTTTCCCTGGAATCTTCCCCTTTGCCTTCCACATATATGCATGGTTCTTTACTTCTTTCAGTTCTCTGCTCAAACATAAAATTGCTTCTCAACATCACTAACTGTGCTTTATTATTATTGCTAGAACTTAACTGCATCTGGTGCATGTTTTATATTTGTTTCTTTGTCCATTATCTTCCCCTTTATTTTGGACGGCTAGTTTTATGAAAGGAGGGTCATATTTTTTTTTCTCTGATCTATCCCTAGGTCCTAGATCAGTGACTCACACATAATGGGCACATGTATTAGTGTGAAGAGGTTAATTTCTATAATGGACAACCACAAATAATTACTATAATAAAACTTGTTTCTTACTCATGTCACAATACAGTGTAGGTCATTGGGGGATATTTACTAAGGCACCCTGACCACTAAATGGCAAACAATCCCTATAGGTAGACTAAGAAAATGGCTCATATCATTGTTTCTGAGAAACTTTGAGTACTTAAATAATAATGAAGCTCTGAATACCTTCCACCTATTTCTAAAGGGCCAGTACCTTCCCTAATCCCAGAACACCACCTTAATTAAGGGAGGGATGAAGGGAGAGAGAGAGAGCAAGGTATTTATGTACAAGCTTAGATTAATATATTCATTCTTTCTTCTTCTAATTACCTAAAATGACACCAGGGAGCAGAATTCACCCTTATTTCTAAACAAAATAACTATATCTTAAAATTTTCATTTCTTTGAAATCCCTTTGGAAACTACCAGGTCATTCCTTTTGTCAAGGCATCTACTTGTATGTGATACTGAAGGAGACTCTGTAGTTCATTTTTCATATAATATATATTCTAATCAGTATGACATCTAACTGTGAGTTTTACATTTTGATTTCTTTTATTGATCTAGAGGTTTTTTCTTTATTGTCATTTGTCAGTCAATACCTATTTCTAGGATTCCTTAAGGGAACTCATTTAATTTTCATGGCACAAGCAATGTTTCAATGAGAATAATCAATTTTCTGCTGTGCATAATAGTACAAATAAGTTGATTTATTTAAAGGAAAACTGTCCTTAAAGGAAAAGAAGAATCAAGACTACTTCTATTTGAGTTAAGAAGAGTAATGGTGAAATGGTGTCATAAAGTCTTAAATCAGAAAGTGCATAAATACACATATAACAAGTACAGACCTAAGTATAAGGGAGGTTACAAGAACATGCAAGACAAAATCCTTGCTCAAGAGGAGCTATCTTTATAAGCACTTAACTGTATGAAGAGTGACTAGTTCTTAAACAAATATGCAATGGATATTGTGTTTTTGAACAGAACAAATATGGGGTAGACTCATTCCTGCCACAATCCCTAAAGAATTTTTTTCCCTTTTTAGGTCAACTCTCTAAATGAATGGGAGTTCCTACTCCCCTATCTGCCCATAGGGGCTTTTTCTCTTTCTCTTGTCAAGCAGAATAGTTTTCCTAAACAGTAATGTAATTTTCAATTGTCTTACCACAGAATGATTTAACTGATCATACTGATTTTTATGTTCGTGATTTTTGTTGTGTGCCTTCAAGATATATATTTGCATTCTCAAGGAGCAAAAGCATTATATCTACATTGTATCCGATGTTTTCAAAACAAGGAAATTTGTGCTTGCTTCAGCAGCACATATGCTAAGATAAAAAGAAAAGAATTCTGACATTTGTGAGCATTTACCCAAGCACCTTCATAGAGTCCTCAAATGCAAATATCATTAAAGTTGAGCATTTCCCAAAGAAAAAGTAGCAAACAGGTGGTAGACCCTTAGTCATTTTCCAAACATAACACTAAATGTATGAAATTTTTAAAAGTTTTGTTCTTAGAATAAAAGCTACTATTTTTAGCATTTGATGATAACATTAAATATTCCTAATCTGCAATGGAATTCAGCTATTGTCATTTTACCAGAGGATTTTTGTGTATGAGATAGAAGACAGCAGTATAGCCATACCAAACAATGGATGCTAAACAATTCTCTAACTTCTCACTGTACAGCTTTCCAGCAAAACTTACTAGCTGGGAAAATTAGTCTAAATGTTTCCTGCAATCCTTTGCTCCTAAACTCAACCTCATGTCTCCCAGGAGAAATGAGCTTGAATATTTTTTTTTAGCTCAACATTATACAGTTTTTATTAAAATAGAGTTATAGCTGAAGAGTCAGTTTTTCAGATAACAGGCTTACCTTTTGTGTCTTTGGGGACTTTTCAGTAGAACAGAGAAAAAATGAGGATTGATTTAAACACTTTCTAAGTAAGACAACTTCTTAAACTGAACAAATGAAGGCATCTCTTAATAGCAAAGCCATGAAGAACTTGGCATTGCTGTGTGCCATAATAGTTCTTATCTCAGACTTATCAAATATTTCTTTGATCCCATTGTAGGATCATGAGAGTTCATAAATAACATTCAACTGTTTTCTGAGAAATATATCTTATACCCATGATGAGTTACTAAGATAGAGATTTTATTGAAGGACAGTCATAGGAAGCAGGCATTGAGTTCTGTACTGAAGACACTTGGAAACACTACTTACCATAGAGATGAGCCAGAAGGCCTCGATCTAAGTTTCTCAGAAGACTGATGCCCTAAACAACTGTTCATTGGGTTTCTCACATCCCAAGCTCCTGATCTAAAGATCTGACCATTAGTTCTCCAGAAAAGAAATGTACCAATATCTCAGTGGCAGTGCTTCCGTTCCACCAAAGCACTTAATTTTTTTCTGGCTCCTTTGAAAAGACTCTTGATCTTGTCTTTTCTTTTCCTAATTATCTTCAAGTTGGGGAATCATCCATCAACTTTGCTAGATCAGTTCCATATTCTTCTGCCTCCTTCCCCACTGCATTTGATACTATAAAACAGAGTTCTCTGATATTTCTACTTTTGGACTGAGTCAAGCCTACACAAAATTGCAAAGTGAGTAAAATTTATCTCCAAAGCTCTTGAGTTTTGTTTCAGTCTTTCTGCCTTCCTTGTAGTTAGGAGCCATAAGAGAGGTGATATCTCACACTGTCTGTATTCTGTATTCACAATAGAACCCTACAAGGCTGCTACAATTATTATCCCCGTATTGTTTTACCTATTAGGAACCAAGTAGGAAATAGGCCAAAGTGCATTTCTTGAATCCAAGATTTGAACCCCACTGTGGTCTGTCCATAGTGCTTTGCTGAGCTGACCTCTCTTTTCTGTCTGGACTCTTTCACTCTGATGTTCCCCTGCACTGCCATTCCCTTCCCCCGTCCTGTCCTCTTACATGCCAGCGATGCCCTGTATGCCATTTTTTTTCACCTTGATATCTGAGGTGACATCCAAATTTACCTAATTGTGCTATGCCATGCAACTGGCAACATGCCAAGTAATCTGAGAAACAATTTCAAGTAAGGAACCGGTCACTGAAACTAAATCACTTGTTAAATTTTATTTGGTGGGGGGAGGAGTTGGGAACTCTAACATAACTCAGGATGTGGGATTTATGGTATGAAGATCTCAGTCAATGAATTTTACTGTGAAAATTTGATACTGGCTTATGATGAATTAGCTCTATCTGCACCAAAGAAAACTCAGTCCTTTTAAATTTGTCTCCTTCCTCTATCACAATTCCCTCATATGCATAAGCTACTGAAATTTAAAAATTTTTTTCTAATGACTTATAGATGCCTCAGCAATAATTTCCAGGCACTGAACTTTTGCTAACACTACTTTCTCCATGCAGCATCTTCCTTTTAGCTGAGGCTTGAAAGTTTTGGACCAAAGCTTTTCAAATTGTGCTCCCTTGTTGAGGACTGCCATCCCACCCACCCTACAGCAGCATAGTCAGGCTTTTAGATCTTCATATTTTCACCATGACACTAAGAAGTCCAGGGTAAAAGATTCTGAAATCTTGAGCTAGATGACTGAAAATGTTAAAAATTTTCTTTAAAAAAAAAAAAGTCTTTTATTTATTTATTTGAGAGAGAGAAAACGAGAGACAGAGCAGGAGTTGGCTGAGCAGGAAGCCAGATGTGGGGCTCGATCCCAGGACCCTGAGATCATGACCTGACCCGAAGGCAGTCGCTTAACCAACTGAGCCACCCAGGCACCCCCAAAATTTTCTTTTATGATACGATGACATTGTTTCACTAACACATTTTGACATTAAGTCATCATTGCTATTGATTTTTGAAGCATTATATTTGCAGTGAAAGAATTAGAATTATTCAAATACTATTCATAAAAATGTATGCTTTACAAAGTAGAAGAATCCCTGTATTATAAATTATGATGATTTTTCTAATTTTTCTATAAAGAAAAAAGGACATTGTTTTCCCAAACTGCTTTAACAATTTAGACTTTATGTGTTCATGGTTGTCACTTATTTTGTTCTTGTTTGGGGGTGGGGAGGGTAAATAATATGGCATATCAAAAAAATTTAAACTCTTTCAAATTTAAAATGTACACTGCTATCATACATATATGCAATTTTATTAGCTTAAGACTAACAATTTAAAAATAAAATTTACTAAAGCTAGAAAACAGAGATTTACAGTGGTTTCATCAGAAAGATCTGTACATTTATTAATATTTCCAAGGAGAGCAAGTATTTATGCAAATATGTGGGTTAAATGCTATAGCAACATGCTACATCTCCATAATCTGAACAATTCTTTACAATTTCATGAGAAGTGAATTAACAGTAGAAAATATGCTTCTTTCCTGAATAATCAAATAGAAAAATGAGAAAAAATTTCTCAGTTATCAAACACTGTGTATGTTTGTATATTTGTATATATCTGTGAGGTTTGTGAGCTCATTATAAGTAGAATATCATTATTGTTTACTTTATGTTCTAGAGATTTTTGCCAAACAGAAGACTATGGGGACATTTTACAATTTCTTTTAAGGATACCAGGTTGTCATTTCCAATGAAAAAAAAAATATATATATATGGTATCCTTCCCAAATCACATGCATTTATATTCATTCTCTGCTTACTTTCTGAGCTAAATTATGAGTTTCTTAAACTCTGACACGTTTTAATCTTAGAGAAATTACAGCCTTAAGATTGTAAAAGAAATCTTCATCTATCCTACTTTGATCCCCTTTCAACCATAATGGTACCACCTGCACTGACGTGACATCCTCAGCCCAGCAATTCTTTTACCCTGCCCAATGAAGGAAAATCTCACAATTAGTATCTAAATTCTAGGTGTTCCATGACAAGAACTGATCATTTGGACATTTTCTAACCAAATCCTGGTTTGCTGTTTTTGTTCTTATTGTTGTGCTAGTGGTGACTTGCTTTATTTTTAAAATTAAAAGAAGATCAATTTGAATATACAATAGTAAGTCTATTCCATCTTGTAGGGTTCAGTTCTTTACCAAAAGTCAGGTCCATTCATGTGACCAACCCCAATGACTGCCCTCTCTAGGACATGTCAAATCACTAACTCTGCTCCATACACACAGAGGACACAGAGGACATGTTTAACAGATCATCCTGTTAAACAGTCTGCCCCACCTGAAGTCATTACATAAAAACCTCTTATAGAAAATAAAGTCAGGGGGCCTGGGTGGCTCAGTGGGTTAAAGCCTCTGCTGTCAGCTCAGGTCATGATCCCAGGGTCCTGGGATGGAGCCCTGCATCGGGCTCTCTGCTCAGCAGGGAGCCTCCTTCCCCTTCTCTCTGCCTATTTGTGATCTCTGTCTGTCAAATAAATAAACAAAATCTTTAAAAAAAAGAAAAAAAAAGAAAAGAAAGTCAAATCCATGGAGAGGTTCAAAATTCCATCATAGTCATGCTAAATTTGTGTCCTAAATTCTGAAAAGAAACAGTGGAACCATCATATTGAAAGATCCATATGACTACAATTTGGGAAAGCCAGCATGGCTGCCTGGTAGTATCTGATAAAACCTGAACAGTTGTCAAAATCCTCCATAAAATGATCCATCACAGTAAAGACAAAATGACTATGATATTAAACACTGGTAGTAAAAATATATAAGGATAACAAAATATAGCCTTATCCGTAGCTAATATAATCCTGGAAAAAGTGTAAAGGCAAGACGAGACTGGAACCATGCTCTGAGAAAATATTTAAGCATTTTAAAAATTTATTTATTTATTTTTAAAAAGATTTTACTTATTTATTTGACAGAGAGACAGAGATCACAAGTAGGCAGAGAGGGAGGCAGAGAGCGGGGAAGCAGGCTCCCTGCTGAGCAGAGAGTCCGATGTGGGGCTGGATCTCAGGACCCTGAGATCATGACCTGAGCCAAAGGCAGAGGCTTAACCTACTGAGCCACCCAGGCACCCCTATTTAAGCACTTTTTAAAGACTGTATTTATTTATTTGAGAAAGAGAGCATATAAGAGCAGGGGAGGAGGGGCAGAGGGAGAAGGAAGCTCCCCACTGAGAAGAGAGCTGGAGGCGGAGCTCCATTCCAGGACTCTGGGATCATGACCTGGGCTGAAAGCAGATGCTTAACCCACTGAACCATGCAAGCACCCATATTCAAGCATTTTCAGATGAATTTTATATAATGACTTCCCTCTGGGTAATGTATATTTGCAAAAAACAGCATGATTATTTTCTGGAAAGTTGGAACATTTCCTTGTTAAAATATCCACAGCACAGATGGTGGCTAAAAGATACTGAATATCCCATTCGCTATGTACAACATCCTAACTATTCTATCCAGTAAAAGGGGACCATTCTATCAGCACAGGTATTCACGAATCTGTAAGAATTTGTCCCTTGTTTAAAAATATTCACTGCCGGGGCACCTGGGTGGCTCAGTAGGTTAAGCCTCTGCCTTCGGCTCAGGTCATGATCCCAGGATCCTGGGATGGAACCTCGCGTCAGGCTCTCTGCTCAGCAGGGAGCCTGCTTCCTCCTCTCTCTCTGCCTATCTCTCTGCCTACTTGTGATCTGTCAAATAAATAAATTTAAAAAAATATTCACTGTCTTCATTATTGTGAAACCTCTAGAAAAGCACAAAGATCTTAAGAGAATGGGTAAGTTATACCAATCAAGTTCTAATCACAGGAGATCTTCAGAAAACACCATACACGTCTACTGCTGACCCAAGATCCTCAGAATAAGCAATGACTATACAGAGTACAGAGATCACAGTCAAGACCATCAGAAGCAAATTCTCCAAAATACCTGAAACCACCCATTATTCTACTCTCCTTTGCATACTTTTGTTCATTAACCTTTTATTTGTATTTCTTTCAAGTTTAACTTTATACTCTTGTGATTTATTTTATGTTTCCCTTATAACAACACAAACTTGTTTATATTTGGGATTTTCTATAGTTAATCACCATCATAACTCTTTAATAGCTACTCACTCTAAGCTATTGCTGGTCATCCAATTTGAAAAACTATATATATAAACATATGTTACACTGACTTTATTAATAATGAATTTCTTGTAGATAATACACAGTGAGAGCATGAGAAGGGGATATAGTTAGGATGCCAAATTGTTCGTCTTAACAAAATCCTAAAGACAACATATTTACAGCTTCACAAAAATTGTTCTCTCATGCAGCTCCTGTGTTCTTTGTTCAAGGAGGAAATAAAGGCTCTTCAATGTTTGTCCTCTAAGAAGACTATCAGTTAGGTTACTCTAGTAGATGATTCCTCAGTATCTTCTGTTGAATTGTGGACTTACAAAGAGCCTAAAGGTATGAAATCCTTTGTGGAGAAATAACAACTAGTGGAACAGATCATAGAGGAATTAGGTAACTTGGGCAAAAAAGTTTGGTGCATAATTTGAATGTTACAATAAGTAACATCACACAAAAGTAAATTCAAATCCCTTATAAAAATAATTGAATAACATAAGATTTTCTTTTAGCTACCCAGAGAAAATCTATGCCCTTGTTAGCATACCTTATTGTATCTGAATTAACAGGAGCCATGAAATGAATCAACCTGTATCTAGGTGAAAAAGAAAGTCTACTTGGCTATCTAAATAAAGTAGACTTAGAGAGTCACTGGGATCTGCTTTTATAATCAAGCCTGGAAAACCATGGATTGATTCTACAGTGCCTTTCTGCCCCACAGTTATTTTTGTTTTTCTTACAGTTATTTGATATATGTTTTCCATAAATGTTAAGTGCTTGTATATAGTCTCTGCCCTGGTGGATGATTCAACAAAAAGCACAAAGACAAAAGCAGCATATGATCATGCTGACCAATAATCAAACCAGAAATCACACCTTCACAAATAAACCTCACCTTAAAAAGATCTGCAAACAAATCTCATCTTCAAGAATAATCAACACCAGTGGTAAAGATGTGAGCAATTTATGATGGTCTTCACTCTACTTGGCTGTGAAAGAACCAAAAGGGGATACCATGAGTAAAAAATTGCCTACCCTCTAAAAAATCACTGATCTTCTGTTGCCAAGGTAATAGAGCAATAAGAAATCATTTACTCAATCAATGACAACTCACTTCAGTAAATATGGTTATGCAAGCCAAACAACCAGCAGAAGGCTTTCACTTCTGAAAAGTAGCCCATGAGAAAGAGATTCATTCTAGTGAACACGATTATAAGTGCTAGGCAATTGACAACAGTCGTACCCAAATAACCATTTATGTACAATAATGTTAAATCACTCCTGTCTCCAAACTTCAGTGATCACTGAGCTTCATGCTTTCCAAACTTGCTATATAAGACTGATATTCTGCTCTGCTTAGAAAGTACCTGACCAGAAGAGCTGCCCCACCTTAAAAAAGCAATACGCTCATATTTGTGTGTGTGTGTGTGTGTGTGTGTGTGTGTATCTGCTTCAGATATTGAATGGTGACTTTATCTTTTACATTGTAGTGGTTAAGTGGGTGTATACACATTTGTCAAAACTCTCTACAAAAATCTGTGATTTTTATTATATATGTTAGTTATACCTAAATTAAAAAAAAGAAGAGTATTAGGAATAAAACACATAGGCAAAAAGAGGCAGACATTTAGAGTTGAGATGGAAACATGGAACATTGCCAATGTGACCTCTGTCATACCCATATCAGCAGCCTCCAAGACACCTCTATGATCTCGGTGGGATCCACAGAACATAGTTTGAAAATTGCTGCTATATACATGATAATGACAACTCAAGTAGACACAGGACAATACAATGTAAAATTCTCCATTAATGATATTTTGGCTAATTTGGAAAGGCTTAAAAAGCATGAACTAAAATACAAGACAGAAATGACATGAAAGTAGGGAAAAGGGATCAGAATTAAAGTAACCTAAGACTGCTTATTCAATAGGAAGACAAACATATTGATTGGTTTGTTAAATCAAGCTGCATGTTAAAAAATTCAAGGGTAATCAGTAACTTAACAACATAAAATATATAACTTGCATGCCAGGAAAGGGAAAAGAAGAGAATAAGAAAATCTGGTTAATCCAATTAAAAGAAGGAAACAAGAAAGGAGAAGCAAAATAAGTAAAATAAATCAGACTGAGCGAGATAAATACCATATGACTTCACTCATGTGCAATTAAAAAAATAAATAAACAAACAAACAATAAGCAGAATCAGACGTGTAAATACAGAGAATAGATGGATGGTTGCCTGGGAAAGTGGTGAGGGTATGGGTAAAATGGGTGGAAAGGACAGAGAGAGACAGAACTCCAAGTATGGAAAGAGTAAGACAGGAATGAAAGACACAGCATGGTGAATATCTATGGATACTGTAATAGTGTTGTATCTTGACAGATGATAACCACACTTGTGGTAAACATAGCATAATGTTCAAACTAGTCCAATCACTGTATGACATACCTGAAAGTAATGCAATATTGTGTGTCAACTGTACTCAATACAAAAAAAAAAAAAAAAAAGCAAAGAAAATGCACTATCAATGATATGCTAGAGCCAGCTCACAGTCTCACCAGCCCTCAACAGTGGTCATGCATGACTCTTTATACCCCCAACTACAAACCTTATGGTGGTGGCTTCAATTCTGCAATGTTGACAGTATTTACACCAGGGAAATAAGCAAATGCTACAAATCAGGATTTTTGCTTCAGAGGGCCAGATTTTAAACACTTACTAATATACCTCTGTGCATAGTAAGTAGAAAACACAACTATTAACACTAAAAATAGCAGCAAGAAATTGGATCAGTAATATCCATATCTAATCAAAACAGCTCTATGCCCCAAATAAAGCATTTGTGAGGTAATTATTTAATACTATAAGGATGAATTCATGTTGGGATTACAAACCTAAACTTGTGTATAGTTAACATATATAAAGCAAAAAACAGGGGGCACCTGAGTGGCTCAGTGGGTTAAGCCTCTGCCTTAGGCTCAGGTCATGATCTCAGGGTCCTGGGATCAAGCCCCACATCAGGCTCTCTGCTCAGTGGGGCCCCTGCTTCCTCCTTTCTCTCTGTCTGCCTCTCTGCCTACTTGTGATCTCAATATCTCTCTCTGTGTCAAATAAATAAATAAAAACTTAAAAAAAAAAAAAGCAAAAACAGAATCACAAGAAGAAATGGAAAAATTAGTACTCGGATTGGGGAATTTCAACATAGTCCTCTCAGAAGTAAATAGATTAAGCTGGCAAAAAAAAAGTCACTAAATATATGAAAAGGCTGTACTGCACAAACAAGAAGCATGACAGAATGGACACATGTAGAGCCTTGCAGCCAATAATCACAGAATACTAATTATTTGGAAACATATATGAAACATTTGTTAAATTATCATTAATGAAGTTTCAAATGACCAAGAATTGGTATATAAATCCTATTTTATAACCAGATTGTCATGAAAAAAAAATTAAGAAGAAAGTTGAAATCACACATTGAAAACAAAATAAATGTCTATCTCATGCATCAGAAACTAAATTTTAATTGAAATTTAGGAAATGTTTAAAACTGCACTAAACAAAAGCACTATGTTACAAAAATCCATGGGATGTTGTTAATCAGGAAGTACTTAGTGAGAAATGTACAGCCTGGAATGTGAAATGTTAAAAAATAAAGACTAAAAATAAATGAACTATGTGCTAATCTCAAAATCCAGAGAAAGAAAACTGAATATAGAATTAGAAATAGAATATAGAATTAGAATATAGAATATAGAACAATACAGAATATAGAATTAAAATATAGAATATAGAACAATAGAATATAGAATATAGAATTAGAAAGAATGAGACTTTTTCTAGAAAAAATTTAAGTGATTAAAATTGACTAACTACAAAATGGATACAAACATCTCTATAACCATTAAAAAAATCAATCTCTAAAACACAGTTATAAAATAAAGAAATATAGAATTTATAAACAAAAACAAAATTGCCATTATTTCCACATAGTATGATCAATTACATAGAAAATCCATGAAAGTATACAGCAAATTAGAGCTAATTATGTTTTTCATCAAAATTATTGCATATAAATTCACTGTAAAAAAGTCAATAGCATTCTATGTATCAGCAACAACCATTTAAATATAAGTCTAGAAAATATTCCCTTCAAAAATAGCAAGAAAATCTATAAGGTACTTAGGAATTTAGCTAATAAAGATGTTCATTTACTCCAGATTGATCTATAAATTCAGGATAATTCCAATAAAAAATATCCAGAGATTTTTTTTCATGAAAATTGATAAGCTGTTGCTAAAATCCGTAATGAAAGAGGAAATAGTCAAGAATAACTAAAACACAAGCAGATGGATAAAAAGAATGATGCTATTTATGTAAATGTTACCAATACACTAATTATACATTTATATACAGGCATATACAATTTAGGAATACATGCATATATACTGTGTCATAAATAAACATACAGTGAGGATAAGCACCGATATTTAAATAGGGGAAAAGGAAAATGTAATCAGTAAGAAGTATAAAGAGGATAATGACTTAATTTCTGGAAAAACACATATATGGAAAACAGCAAAAATGAACAATTGTTATATTTCATTTTTGGAACGTGGTGTTTGTTATATTAGAACCTATGTTTGCTGTTTGTTTAAAGATTATCCTGATAAAGATAAGAAAATTGAAAAAGTCTGAATTGCAGGTTGAGAATAGGTAACATTGAGAAAAGGCGACTCTTCTAAGGAGTTCAGCGTCATTGAGGGCAGTAGTCAGAGGGTAGCATGAGGTCAAGGAAAAGTCCTTTTGTAGTATGGGAAAGAGTGGAGTACGTTTCCATGTAGATTAATAAGAATATTTTGCAACACTGGAGAAAAATAATAGAACTGATAGGGCCTTGAGCATTGAATACATTGAATCAAAAACACTCTGTCAGAAGAAAAGAGAATGGAACGCCTCTATTAAGCATCATGACCAGAGTAGAGAAAGAATTAGTAGACGGGAAAAATGTCTCTAAGGACTTTTATCTTGGATACTAACTAACATAAGAATAGATGTGAAATACTGTGTTTATCTCACTACTAAATGGAAGGATAAGGGGAGGAAGGAAATTAAGATATACTGTTAGGATCCCAAGATCATTTTCGGAAAGTTGAAAAAAATAATCTCCATGGCATTCTAAATTTTTTTGTTTTATTTATTTATTTTAGAGAGAGAAAGACTAAGTGGGAGGAGAGGCAGAGGGAGAGATCTTCATGCAGACATCCCACTGAGCACGGAGCCTGAGACGGGGCTCAATCTCAGGACCCTTGAGATCATGACCCATGAGATCATGACCAAACCAAAACCAGGAGTCCGGCACTTAACCAAATGAACCAACCAGGTGCTCCTCCATGGAGTTCTAAAGGTCATGGTTCCTAGTCCAGCACTTTAGTCTCCTTTGCACGTGGCAAACTTCAAGTTTTTCTTTGTACTCTACATGGAGAGAGTGATTTTTTCCATACTACAAGTTTTTGACACACTGGGGATGTTCAATATAATTTAATGTAAGATCTTAATTTTCCTTCAGACCTGCTAAAGAGATAGAAATATAATTATGGGATTTTTTTTTTTTTAATTTGACAGACAGAGATCACAAGTAGGCAGAGAGCAGGCAGAGAGAGAGAAGGAAGCAGGCTCCCCGCTGAGCAGAGAGCCCAATGCGGGGCCCGATCCCAGGACCCTGAGACCATGACCTGAGCCAAAGGCAGAGGCTTAACCCACTGAGCCGCCCAGGCGCCCCTTTTTTTTTTTCTTGATCCAAAGAGAAACAGGCCAAATAGGTTGGGGTGATGACATTTATAGAGGGAAACCTTGCAATTATTCTTATTAGACAAAAGTCATCACCCACACATCTCCTTTTTTTAATATGTTAATTTTTTATTTTTTTATAAACATATAATGTACTATTAGCCCCAGGGGTACAGGTCTGTGAATGCCAGGTTTACGCACTTCACAGCACTCACCATAGCATATACCCTCCCCAATGTCCATAACCCCACCACCCTCTCCCTATCCCATTACCCCCGGCCCCCCTCAGTTTGTTTTGTGGCATTAAGAGTCTCTTATGGTTTGTCTCCCTCCCGATCCCATCTTGTTTCATTTGTTCTTTTCCTACCCCCCAACCCCCCCACGTTGCTTCTCCAACTCCTCATATCAGGGAGATCCTATGATAGTTGTCTTTCTCCAATTGACTTATTTCTCTCAGCATACTACCCTCTCGTTGCATCCACGTCATTGCAAATGGCAAGATTTCATTTCTTTTGATGGCTGCATGGTATTCCATTGTATATATGCATGTATGTGTGTATATATATATACATATATATATATGTATATATATATACCACTTCTTCTTTATTCATTCCTCTGTTGATGGACACCTAGGTTCTTTCCATACTTTGGCTATTGTGGACATTGCTGTTATAAACATTCAGGTGCACATGCCCCTTTGGATCACTATGTTTGTATCTTTAAGGTAAATACCCAGTAGTGCAATTGCTGGGTCATAAGGTAGCTCTATTTTCAACTTTTTGAGGAACCTCCATGCTATTTTCCAGAGTGGTTGCACCAGCTTGCATCCCCACTAACAGTGTAGGAGGGTTCCCCTTTCTCGGCATCCTCGCCAGCATCTGTCATTTCCTGGCTTGTTAATTTTCGCCATTCGGACTGGTGTGAGGTGGTATCTCATTGTGGTTTTGATTTGTATTTCCTTGATGCCAAGTGACACACATCTCCTTTTAAAGTTAAGTGTTGCCTAGAAGTTAAGACTTGAGATCCTAAAAGAATCACGCAGACCACCAGCCAGTCTGGCCTTCATTGTCTACAACATCAGGGCACTGGGTTAATGATCTCTAAAATAAAATCCTACAGTTCAGTTATTCTGACTCTGCAGCTATTTGCCCCAGTGAAATGGATATTACCATCTAATACCTTCTTAAGAGAAAAACCTCATGAACATCCTACTTGTTTTTCCCCAATGGTAGCTGCTGGCTAGATATTACAGAAGACTTTAATTCACTGAAGCTTAGAGCTAGAGTAGACCATTGCAAGCCTAGTACTTTCTTCTTACAGGTGAGAATATTATAGACCAAGATCAAGTTAATGGCTTGCTTAAGGGAAGACACTCACTAGTGGTCACTCAGCTGTTACCTCATAGGCTACAACATTTAAAATGTTACTTCTGATATACATATCTGTTGAATTAAACTGCTTTCTGAAGTGTGTATAATTTTGATATATAACTTTACATTTCATAGAGGTTTAACTAGAAAAAGGGGTCCCTGGATGGTTTAGTGGGCTAAGTGTCCAACTCAGTTTTGGCTCAGGTCATGGTCTCATGGTTGTGAGACTGAGCCCTGCTCCATTGATTGGGCTCTGTGCTCAGCACAGAGTCTGCCTGAGATGCTCTCTCATCCTCTGTTCGTCCCACTCCTGCACTCTCTCTCTGAAATAAATAAATGTTTAAAAAAATAAAATATATAAATATGAAATTTACATGATTTTTAGCATGAAGACTTGAAGAAGTTTGAGCCCAGTGGTAGTACATTTTGCATCCATTTAATACGTCAGTGGTTTTTGCCAGTTTATTTCCTATCACACATAAGAGATCATTGGTTTTATGAGATTATGTCTATTAAAATTCACTATCTTTCTCTGTTTAAAAAGGACTATAGAAGAAGATATCTCAGTGGGATAGAACTTCAGGCCAATTCCACGCTCTGCTCAGTCAAACCGAGTATGTCCAAGGAGCCTTCAAATTTATATCTAGGTTTATGAATTATAGGTGGTTTCTGATAGGGATCTTTACAACTGTTGATGGATTTAAAAGCCATGATAATTTTGGAATACACAACAGAATAGCATAATAACAATTACTGCTCCTTTTTAACCTGAAAATAGTGACTAAAGGCCTATTCTTATTTTGTAACTCTCCGAAATATTCAGATTTTTTAGGCAACTGTGAGAGGCTTTTAATGTTACCTATTGAAATATAAAGTGTGCAAAGCAAAGAAACAGTCTCTTAAAGCATGATCATATCCAGGAAGAACCATCTGGATCTCTTCCTTTAAGATTTCTTGTGTTTGTTTCAAGTAAAATTTTACAGACTGCTCTATCTAGGACACTACCTGGAATGCTGGGAATTCAGAGTTTTAATTTTGTTTGTGACCAAAAAAAAAAGACATTTGACTGCTAACCTTTGATAATCAGGGTGGAAAAAAGGCCAGTTGGAAAAGTAAAACACAAATTGCCTCATGTAAGAAAACATCTTAAAACAAAGCTAAAACAAGGTAGAAAGTGAGTACAGATCAATCAAATGCTGTGTGAAGTTTGGCTTTAAGGGAGTAGAAAATCAGTAACTCCAGCTGTCTATGGTTGTAGATTCTACAGTCCTCAGTTATAGCTAGCACTTAGACTGTGTGTACAAAGTATATATCGTAGATGTGTAATTTTATTGCAATTTTCCTAACAGATAGGGAGGTAACTATCTTTGGGGAAGGACATCTTTTTTAATCCAAAGATATCACACAGATTAGCATTAGTTTGGGAGTCTCAAACCATTATTGCAATAATTGATTTCAACCTCCCTGTTTGTGCATATGTATATATGTGTGTTTCTTTTTTTTTTTAAAGATTTTATTTATTTATTAGACACAGAGAGAGAGTGCACATGAGCAGGGGGCCAGGGGCAGAAGGAGAGGGAGAAGCAAACTTCCCCCTGAGCAGGGAGCCCAATGCAGGGTTCAGTCCGAGGACCCTGGGACCATAACCTGAGCAGAAGGCAGACACTTAACCTTCACCGACTGAGCCATTCAGGCACCTTTGTGTGTGTTTCGTATAATCTTAAAATCTACATATTACCTAAAGAGAATTTTAAAAATAAGTTAAATAATGTAAAATTTGAGCTAATTAATGTATCATTAACTATAAGGACACAGCAAATATTTACCCCAAATCGTATTTTAAATATAACTTTAAAACAGCTCCCTGAAGAAAGCAATACTGAATGAAATTTAATCTACATATCTCAAGTGCATAAAAAATTACGTATCTGTAACTTTTTTCTTATATAAACCATGGTATACAAGGAAGTTTCATTCAAGAAAGAATACTGTTCATTTTTCAGAGGGAAAAAAAAGAAGGATGAATCTGAAACTCTCATTTTGACAAAAAAAAATTGCTTTTAAGAAATTCCTACTGAAGTCCACAGTGAGTTGAAGAAGCAATCATTTATGGTTAATATTAAAATTTTATTTGAAAAATACTACTTTCTCAGTACTAGAAACATATCTAACTCTAAAATTCATTTTGTACCATTTTGCAATAATTTAATGAAACCTAATGATATATTAGTGAGGGTGGAAAAACAAAGATATCCTCTGTTGTATTTTACTTTGCCTTTAAGGTTATCAGTATCCTATAAGCTAGTCAAAGCTAAATTGGATCTCTAAAAGGCATTTTCTCTTGTTAACAAAAGCAACTGTTTAGTGTTTCCATTTAAATGTGAAACCAATCAATAATGCAATATAAGCAAGGAAGAAGAATATACTCACAAAGACTACAGACTTTTAAATAATTAAAATACAGTCTTGAGCGTCTCATGCACCAGTAGCTAGGATGCCAAGAGATGTGTCTCTGGTAATACTCTTTCAGATTGTGATCCTGTACTGCATTTGTACTGGATCTATATCTGAGACTTCTGACTCCAAAGGCATCATGGGTACCTGGATCCACAGCTGTACCCATCACTCACTACTCACTCAATATCAGGCAAGCTACTTTATCTCTCTGAGGTTCTCTATGGAAACCAGTAGTTAATGACAACAAAAAATTACACAAAGGATTTTCCCAAACTGTGTTCCATAGAATATCTGGACAATGACATGAGTAAAACTCCTAAAACTTGTAGAGCTCTTTCTCTTCATCTCTCTGCTTCCCATGGCCTGACCTGCCAATTTCAGCAACCCTTAGCAGCCTTGACTTTCTACCCCTCAGATTCTATTTCTTTCCTCCACTGAGATAAACACTCTTTGTTTGGGCTTCACTTCTCCACATTACAGCATGAAACCACCTGCAGGAAGAATACTTGTGTGCTTCCCCTACCTCAAGTTTCTGAGCCATTTATTGGGTTTATTTAATCCCTTTAATTAGTTGCTTCTTATATACTGAATAATTTTATAGATGTTAATAGCAAGAGAGCAATTCTGATTCTAGCCATTCTATTATGACCCACCCCCAGATGTCCCTATAAGAGCATTTTTTATGAGCTCACTCTTTCTACCAAATTGGTAATAGATCGGTTTAAATCTACTGAACAGAGATAAAGTTATACAGCAATTGTTCAAGCTAGTGATAATGATAGCTTTATTTAGCATAATGGTGATAGTAGGAGAAAAATAGAAGGAGAAGGAGAAAAAGAAGCATTTGTGAAATGTGTAGGAGATAATATTGGTATCATTTGGTATTTGATAGTATATGACACTAAAATAAGGTGGGGTTTATAGAATGGCACAGTTTTCTGGCTTGGACTACAGGATGTATGGTAATATCTTTCATAAATGATCACAATGAATTTGAGATCCCTGTGAGATACCCAAGTCAGCATGGATGGCAGTTCATAAATGTAGAGGATATAAACCAAGTATAAAATTTAAACAGAGTTCTGAATGGAACCTTGAGGAACACCGTTATTTAAGGTATTAAGTTTGGATGAGCTTATTGAAAGCACTGAAAGGGCTTGAGAATGAGTTGCTAGAAAGGGAACATAGGAAGCAGAGGAATGGCATATTTCATTGATTCGAAATTTTACAATGTACAATTTCCTCTTTTTTTCATCACTGCTTTGAGAGCAGTAAGTTTTGGGGCTACATCTTTGAAGAGAGTAAAAATTTAAGCCAAATTCTCCTTTCATTTATCTTGTTTTTAAAAATAATTTAAATACAATATTTATAACAACATTTAAAAATTCATATTATTTCTGCATCACTCAAAAAGCAAAACTGTTTTAGTGGAAATTTAGGAAAAAATGTTTATATGGCTCTATTATTGCATTTTTGAGTATTTATGTTACTGGGTAGAGTTCTTTTGCTCATCTTCTAAAATTGTAAAGTGCAGCTTTTCATATTATACATTTGATATGTTCCCATTGCCACTGAAATTAATAGTTCTATATTTAGCTCAGTCATTACTGAATTTCTTAAAATACTCTTCTTGAAACGTCTGCTTTTGTAGACTACTTCTTTCAAAGGGCTCCTTTTTTACTTAAAACAAAGCCCTCCATGATCTCCCTGGCCCCACTCTGAACTCATTCATATTCTATTTCTTTGACCCCAATAACATACATGCACAGAGACACTTCTTGTATATGTACTAGTACCCCCTTGTTTCACTACGGACTAGAGGCCAAGCAGCAATTTTTAAGTCATGATATAAATTCTACAGTTCTTTATTCCATGGTCCATTTGTTTCAATAGTCATTGTTTCCTCACTAAGAAAGTCCCACTTCTTTCAACTCCCATGATTGGCCAGACAGTAAGTACCATGGCTATAAATGATTAGTACAAAAGTTCTGGAAAGGGCGCCTGGGTGGCTCAGTGGGTTGGGCCGCTGCCTTCGGCTCAGGTCATGATCTCAGGGTCCTGGGATCGAGGCCCACATCGGGTCATGATCTCAGGGTCCTGGGATCGAGGCCCACATCGGGCTCTCTGCTCAGCAGGGAGCCTGCTTCCCTCTCACTCTATCTGCCTGCCTCTCTGCCTACTTGTGATCTCTCTCTCTGTCAAATAAATAAATAAAAGCTTTAAAAAAAAAAGTTCTGGAAAAACACAGAGAAAGGATGACATTAAGGAGATTTCTGTGTCTGTGTTCTTGAAATTACAGTCTAATTGGAAATTACAGTCTAAATAGAACAGTCTAATTAGACTGTTTACCCCTCACTGAATCAAGAGTAACTCTTTGGTCCTCTTCCTCTTTCTTTTAAGTTTTTATTTATTTATTTACTTGAGAGAGAGAGAGAGAGAGGAGGAGGAGGAGCACAGGGAGAGCAACAATCAGACTCTGTGCTGAGCATGGAGCCTGACACAGGGCTTGATCTCACAACCCTGATATCATGACCTGAGCTGAAATCAAGAGTTAGATGCTTAATGGACTGAGCCATCCAGGAACCTCTGGTCCTCCTCCTTTATATTTTACACTTTTATATTTAGTTACTACATTCAGTGAAAGAAGTCAGATTTTACAATTGACGATTTCTACTGTGATATTTTCTGCTCCTCTTCCTCGGGTATTTACCTTCTAATCCCTCTGATCTTAGGATGTGGCTTTCAACGTCTGACTTTGCCAAGTAAGGATTTCCTAGTTAAGATTTTAATAATATTTATATATTTTTATAAACATACTTTGTTTATTCTGGTCTAAGCATATGAGAGTTCTTAGAAATAAACAGTGAACTGGTAAATTTAGCACCTAATGTTTCTTCCAATAATGAGAAACATCTTTGAAAAACATTTGGACTGAAAATTTCTTGATTCACCATGAGAAACCAAAATAGCAAGCCAATTATGTGGGTTGGTAAAAAGGAGTTTGCACCCAGGACATGCCAAGAAGAGAACAACACCAAAGCCCTAAAATCAGTTTCAGGTATGTTCATCTTTTTGGTGTGCCTTAGGTTGCATGAATTGTTTTAAGAGGAAGATGCTGGACATTTGAGACATATTGATGAATCTTACTGATGCTAACTGGTCACACAGAGAAGTCACATAAATGGTGGGTATGGAAAATTGCTGAAGGAACATGAAAGAGAACATTAATTTGGAAAGTGAACCTTTACTTTACTGAACTCACTCTTGTTCTCTATTCTGTTTAACTATAAGGAATGACTTTTTCAAAATAATTTTTAACTTTGATCAATTTCTCTTTGATTCTTTGGATAACATGCTAATTCAATATATCCTTCCACAGACCATTCATAGAGTTGTACCCGTGACAAAATAAAAGAAGTTTCCCACTGCTCTGGCATGTTGCCCATTCCTGCTGACCTAATAGCCATTCATATCCAAAGAAGCAACCTATAGAGTAATCTTGGTTAGGGAGAAAATACTATTTTCTCCTGCCCACCAGGTGTTCAATGAAATGATACATTTTGATGTACCTGCTATTAAGCAGAGTTCTTACACAAATCTTGCCTTTTTGCATAAACAAAAGAAAAACCTCTAGCTTCCAATCTGGATCTGACCAAGTATGTCTTCTCAAGAGAAGAGCTAAGATCATGGGTATTTAATCTCATACTGTAACACTTAAATATTGTTGAGGATGCCATACAGCTTGAAACATTTCTACTCCCATCTGTCTTCAAATACAATTCTAATACAAGCTATTTTATTTCTAAAAAGACTCAGAGGACTTTTTTGCCACAATAACATATATATGTACTGGTAAATGGAGGGAGAGTGTCTTTTTTATATGAATATACATTACGTGTGAGGAATGTTAATCTAGACTATTAAAATTGCCTCCTAATCCTGTGTATGAATCATGCCCCCAGCCCACCTTTCTCAGCTTCACTGGAGACTTTTTTGGATGTCTCATCAATGTTAGCCCTCTATATAGTTGTTTCAGATGGATTGCTAAAATTTGACATTTACGACCCTTTGTATTCCAACCCACCCTAAATTCTACCTTTAGTTCCAACTGTATTTCTTAGAGGTCTCCCTTCGGAGTTTAGTGTTCTCAGAATCTCAGTTCTGAACATACTCTGATGCTCTTCTGTCTGTTGGAAAACATTCATTTTGCCTTGAATGTCCTCTACTAAAAATTGCCTAATAGATGTAGCCTACCTAGCTCTCAGTAGGCAGAACTGAGAGTTTTTTATACTGTATAATTATGAAGCACATTTAATTCTCTGTAAGCATTGACCCCTATGCAGTGTATTTGTGTTTATGTCTATCTCCTGGTCTAAACTGTAATGCAGAGAAGGAAGGGCCAATTTTCAATTATCTTTTTATTTCCCAAGCATCTTACTCAATGCCAATCACCTAGTTGGTTTTTAGAAAGTATTTGTAGGATCATTTCAAGTGGAATCAATAGAAAATATCAATAACTTAGTCTTAGTAATAAAAAATAAGAAATATGTCTTACTAGTTATTTGCTTCTAAAATAAAGCCCCTATATGCATTTGCTATGAATTTATATTGCTATTTATAGCTCTTCCAGTGCCTCTAGCTTTAGAAATAAGGTAACATTAGAAAAGATTTCATGGACATTCAGGGTCATTTTCCTGGAAAAATGATCTTGTGATGACCTTAGGAGGTATTATTTGAGAACTCTCTAGTTATGATTTTTTATATCTCAATTATTTTATTTTATCTTAACTCAGATGAAAAGCCCTCAGGGAAGTAACTGAGTCATATTTTGTGAGTTATGAGGCACAAAAGACACCCCTGGAAATTCACACATAAATATGTCATCATTATCATAGTTGCCCCTGACGAGTCTGTTACATTTCAGTAACAACATAAAAATTCATGTTATTTACAAAGACGGCTTTATGAAGTTCCCCTTTAGCCTAGTTTTATCTTTTGTGGAGCTTCATACAAATCTGAGAATTCTCTCCCTTGAAGGTAGAAGTAGAGTAGAAATGTGGCTCCCTTAGGCTTTATTGACAATATATTCCCTAAGGTTTTAAGTCTCTGGAGTTGTTCAGATGGAAAATAAAATACCAGTGGGACATATTTTGTAAAAATTTCTTTGTTTTTAAAGATTTTATTTATTTATTTTAGAGAGAGAGGGAGTGCACCCAAGTGGAGGGAGGGGCAGGGGGAGAGAATCTCAAGCAGATTCCCTACTGAGCCCATAACAGATAGACCACCTGGGACTTGATCTCAGAACCCATGAGATTATAACCTGAGCTGAAACCAAGAGTCTGCACTCAGCTGACTGAGCCACTCAGGCACCCCGCTTAGTACTAATTTATATAATACCTCTTTTTAGCAATTAATTAGCTGGTGTTCTCAATCTCTCAGTAACTTTACATTTTTATAGATGATATAAAACTTTATAATTTACATTATAGTTTCACATATCAATAAATTCTCATTTTAGATGTAACCCTTTACATTTCACACTGTTATCTAACTTTTAAGTGAATGCCATTGTAGGTTATGTAACACTCATACAAACAAACATAGACAGTACACAAAATATTTCTTTTATCAACAGTGATGATGAAGATGGCAACAGTAATGGTGATGACCTGGTGGCAATGATGCCAGCTAATACATTTTTCACATGTTAATTGCCATACAATGAATTAAATGCTTTCATAAATTAGCTTATTTAATCTCCTCAGTCAGTCCAGGCAGTAACTAATAGCATACCACATTCTAAAATTAAGAAACTAAGCTTTAGAGATGTTAACAGATTTGTCCAAAATAGCTTGTAGCAGACAGAGCTTTGATGCTAATTGAGACTGATTCCAAAGCCAAAGAGGCTAATGACAGCATATTAGAATTTTTATTTCCCTCAAATGTCAAGATACATGTTTAATTAATTTGAGTTAATAAAGCAGAATTCCCTGTAGAATTCTCCCATGCAAACATTAGGTTTTTAGGCCATTGGTTTGAACACATTTTAAAATTATCCTTTATAACATCAAGATATATTTTATGTGAAACATTTTGTTTTTAAAGAACTGCTTCTTATGGGCATCTCGGTGGCTCAGTCAGATAAGCGGCTGTCTTTGACTCAGGTCATGATGCCAGGGTCTTGGGATCCAGCCCTGCATTAGGCTCCCTGCTCAGTGCAGAGCCTGCTTTTCCTTTTCCCTCTGCCCCTCTCTCCTGCTTGTGTTTTCTCTCTCTCTCAAATAAATTAAAAAAAAAAAACCTTAAAAAAAATAATAATGAAGGACTGCTTTTTAATACACATAAAATAACAACCAGGCTACATTATTAGTTTCTTTTTTTTATTTAGTTTAATGGCCTATTACCTTAACTCTCACATTCTTTTCTGAATCTAAAATCTACTTTGGTTAATAATGAGTATAATCGAAAAATAATTTTTCAGACTAGCTGTTGTACTTACAGATAAAGGTGACAAAAGGAGGCTAAAACTAAGCATCAGTGAAAATAAAATACATATTTTTTTAAATGTAATTATAAGAATTATTCATTAGTGAGTTTTCCCTTACTATCTCAAAGCCCCTGTTTCCTCATCTGTGAAATGATTATAACAATATTCATCTAATTTAATAGTAAAAGGAGTAACAAGTTTTATAATAATTATTATTGACTGAATTGTCTCCCTTCAGAGTTCTTTGTTGAAGGCCCAACCCTCAGTATCTCAGAAGGTGACTATATTTGGAGATAGGATCTTTAAAGATGTAATTAAATTAAAATGAGTTTGTTAGGGTGGTCCTAATCCAATATGACTGGTGTACTTATCAGAAGAGGAAACTTAGACACAAGGAGAGATACAGGGGCCTGAGTGCACAGAGGGACAACAATGAGAAGAGGTAGCAAGCCAAGGAGAGAGTGCTAGAATAAATCCTTCAATTTCAGCAAGTTGATCTTGGACTTCCACTCTCCATAACTGTGAGAAAATAATTTCTGTTGTCTATGCCACCCAGTCTGTGGTATTTTGTATAGCAACCCTAGCAAATGAATGATATATACATACCTATAAATATATATACACATGTATATGTATATCTATAACTAGTAAGAATTGGTGGTTATTATTGGTCTTGATTTTAATAAGCTACCACCTAGAACAGTGCTAGGATATAAAAGGTATCTATTAATGAATTTATTAATTATTTAAGGTATATTATAAAGACTTCCAGGGCAGTAATCCTTACTGGATTACTACAGAATCTGGCACAGAATTGAACAGAGAATGGACACTAATTGTATTACAGAATTCTTGTTTCTCTAGTGGAAATCTATCTAGTTTGAAAATTATTTTAAGTCAAGTTTATTGAGGGATAATTTAAGAGAGTAAAAAGGTTAGTATGTGAAGTAACAGATTTGTTATTTAACTGAATTGTGGGAATCATTTTACAATGTATACATATATCAAATCATCAGATTTTGCACTTTAAATATCTTATAATTTTGTCAACTATACCTCAATAAAGCTGAGGGAAAAAAGAATTGAATGCATATATAGTTTCCTCTAAGCTTTAGTTTCACCCTAAAAATTTTTTCTGTTTATACTAATTCAAATATATTATAACTTCCCTTTAATTTTTTTAAAAGATTTATATATTTATTTGAGAGAGAGAGAGAAAGCATGGGGGGCTGCAGAGGGAGTGGAGAAGCAGCAGGTAGCCTAACACAGGGCCTGATCCCATGACCCTGAGATCATGATCTCAGCCAAAACCAAGAGTTGGATGCTTAATCAGCTGAGCCATCCGGGTGCTCCCCTTTTTAAATTTTGTATGTGAATATAGTTGACATGCAATGTTACATTAGTTTCAGGTGTACAACATAGTGATTCAACAACTTTTACATTATTTTATGCTCACCACAAGTGTAGCTATCATCTGTCACCATACAATGCTATTACTGTTATCTTTTATATTCTACAAGTATTGGCGATGATATGAAGAAAAATGAACTCTCATGCACTATTGCTGGGAATGTAAATTGGTGCAGTCACTGGGGCAAACAGTATGGAGTTTCCTCAAAAAATTACAAATAGAAATATCATATGATTCAATAATTTCACCAAAGGGTATTTACTGAAAGAAAACAAAACACTAATTCAAAAATATTTATGTACCCTATGTATATTGCAGCATTATTTACAATAGCCAAGATAAGAAAGCTACCCAATGTCTTTTGATAGATAAATGGATAAGGAAGATGTTATATATATTACACACACACACACACACACACACACACACACACCGAAATATTACACAGTCATAAAGAAGGTGAGATCTAATTTCCCTTTTGATTTTTTGTCTCACTGATTACTTGAAAATATGGTTTTTTTTAACTTCCAAAAATTTGGGATATTTCCAGATATCTTTCTGCTACTGATTCTCATTTAATTTTATTGTACTCACAGAATATTTAAATATTTTTAATTTATTGAGACTGTTTTTATGGTGTAGTACATGATCCATATTGGTTATTCTTTATACATACTTTTATTTTATTTTATTTAAAGATTTTATTTACTTATTTAACAGAGAGAAAGATATCACAAATAGGCAGAGAGGCAGGCAGAGAGAGGGCTGAGCAGAGAGCCCGAAGTGGGACTCGATCCCAGGACCCTGAGATCATGACCTGAGCTGAAGGCAGAGGCTTAACCCACTGAGCCACCCAGGTGCCCTCTATACATACTTTTAAAAGAATGTATATTCTGGATTCAGTTACCTATAAATATTAATTAGTTCAAGTTGGTTTATAATGTTATTCAGGTATTCTATATAATTCCTTGAGCTTACTAATTTCATCAGTAACTGAGAGAAGTGTTGAGGTCTCAGTTTACAATTGTTAATTTTGTTCTGACTTTTAATTCTCTCAATTTTTCGTTTCAATAAGATGAGGCTCTGTTGTTACAGACGAATTTCAGATTGTTATGTATTCTTGAATTGACACACTAATCATTATAAAATGCCCCCCCTTCATCCCTACCTTGTTCTGAGGTCTAACTGTCTGATATTAATATGGCACCTCCAGCTTTGGTTTTCTCAAAATTTCATAGTTCATCTTTTTTGTCCTTTTGCTTTGGACCCACTTGTGTCTTTATGTGTAATGTAGGGTTTTTTATAGGCAGCATGTCTTTGGATCTTGCTTGTAAATCTGACAAACTATCTTTTAATTGGTTCATTTGGACCATTTGCTTTCAATAAATTATTGATATTGTTGGATTTAAGAATACAATTTTTTCTATTACTATTTCTATTATTTTTTTCTATATTTTTTTCTCCTCCTACCCCTTTCCTGAATTCTTTAAGAGTATTTTTTTAAATCTAATTTCACTCCATTATTGGCTTTGTAGCTCCACATCCTTAAACAGTTAGCAGTTTCTCTAAATTTTTAAAGACATGTCATTAACTTGTTACATCCTCCTTCAAAAATAGTATCATACCACAAAATATATGTAAAAAATTACACCAGGTTATCCATGTGTTATTCTTCACACATTACTTATTTAAATGCTAAAAATCCAATGACTTATTTTATTACTTGGCTTTCAGACAGTTGATTATTTTTAAAAGAGGTTAAATATAAGAGAGAAATGCCTTTACTTGTACCATCTCTGGCACTCATTATTTATATGCTAGCTCTTAAGTTTCCCTCAATTCTCATGCCCCTGAATGAAAGGATGTTTTCAAACATTTTTTCTGGTGTAAGTCTATTGGTAAGATTTCCCTCAGCTCCTTCCTCTTTTCCCAAAAACTCTTCATTTTAGCTTAATTTTTTGAAATATTTTTTATTCAATAAAAAGTTTCTGGTTGACAGAATTGTAAATTCTTTTCTGACTTTAAAAGATGTGACTCCATTGAATTCTTACATAGCTTAAGCCAAGAAGTATGTTGCAATTCTTATCTTTGTTTCTGTGTATATTTCTTTTCTCTTCTTCTTCTGTCATAATTCCTTTTTATCTTTTTTTTTTTTAGCAATTTTACCAAGAATTATCTAGGGGTGTGTATGTGTGTATATTTGATTGGATTCTCTGAGTTTCTTGCATCTGAGGCTTGTCATCTTTCATTAATTTTGTAAATGCTATATTTTCCTATCAAATACTTTTTTTCCTTCCTTACTATTTTTGTTTCCTTTCCTTATTCTTTCTCCATCTGAGATTCCATTGACACTTATATTAAACCATATAATATTGTCCCCCATGTTGTGGAAATTCTGGTGTTTGTTTTGATTTGGTTTTTAGCACTTTTTTTTTTTTTTTAAGATCTTATTTATTTACTTGAAAGAGAGTGAGAGAGAAAGAGCACAAGAAGGGGGAAAGTCAGAGGGAGAAGCAGACTCCCTGACAAGCAGGTAGCACAAAATGGTGCTTGATTTCAGGACCCTGAGATCATGACCCAAGCCAAAGACAGACCAACTGAACACCCAGGCACCCATGGTTTTTAGCACTTTTTGTTCTTCTGATTTCTGTTTGAATTATTTCTATGAATCTTTCTTTTAAGTTTAGTAGTTCTTTATTCTTTTATAGCTAGTATGCTGATAAGTCTATAAAAAGAACTGTTCACCTCTGATATAATTTTTTAAAAATTTGTAGCATTTCTATTGGACTTTTTTTTATAGTTCTATTTGCTGAAATCTATATGCATATTTTACACCCTTTCTACTGTTATCTTTCTGTTTATTAGTCATAGTCATTTAAAATTCACAGATCTCTGTATCTAGTTCTGTTGCCTCTTTATCAGCTAACAATGGGGTGCTTATTCCTGTTCTTTTGTGTATCTAATTATGCCAGCCATTAGTATGGGGATGGAGCCAACATAATCATTAGTTGAATTGGTTTCAAGACTTAATGTTGCTAGAACTTCCTTTGGAACACCACAAGCTCCCAGTTTTCCCAGCACGTGGCTGCTGGTGTCCTGTACTTAGCGCTATACCTATTGTCAAAGATGTCTCTCAGAGTTCTTGTTCTGCCCTCAGTTTTCAGTGGGACCTGCATACCTGAAACACAGAGATTCTCTCCACAATTTTTCGCTTCCTCGTTGGTTGACTACTGTGACATCTCATCTGGTAAACTTCTGGTGGGAGCAGAGGATGACAGTTCTTAGTTCCCCTGGCCCAGTCTTGGTCTTGGTCACATGCTGTGTACTGGGTCATAAAAACCTTGTTGTTTTCCTTACTTCATCCAAATGCTTCCTTGTAGGGTTTTGAGACAAAATTTTCTCTTTCTCAGTCGTAGAAGAACTGGTTATTATCAGTGCAGCATTCTTGGTCCAAACTCTGTCCTCTGGGTCAGATAGCTTTTGCTGTTCCCGTAGTGGCAATGAACCTTTGCCCGAGACCCTGCTCAGAAGGATTTCTTAGTCTTTCCACAATTGTTGACTACTGTTTCCTCCTATTCATTGCATGGCTTGTGGTGGGCCATAGGGCTTTCTTTACATCTCTCAAGAGGAGACAGGTTTTGTTTCTATTCCTCCTGCAAAACAGATGACTTGCTTCTAACTTTCCCCTATGAATAACAGATCTTTCCTGGGTTCAGATCTCAAATTGCTTGAAGCTTTGGCTTCATATAATGGAAAGGATCAAGACACGGGCAAGATTTTGTGCCCAGGTACTACTGAGGGTAGCTCTTTCCTGCCCTGCTCCTAATCTTTCTCAAGTATCCAGTGGAAGCCTATGAAAAAGAGATGGAAAGTGAATGCATACCCCCACTGGGTCTGGAGTTCCCAGAGGTTCTAAACTTTCATGCTAGCCCCAACCTAGCCTTAAATAGTATATTAAACTGTGACTGTTTTCTCTTTACTTGATTTTACAGTGGCTGTCTCTTCATCTCATGTCCTGCCAAAGAGGAAATAATTCAATTTGTGTCATCTCTCCTCAGAAGGGCCTATCACTATGGAATTTAGTACCAACTTACCTTGAGACCTCAGCTCTGATAATTTTTAAAAACTGTTTTAATTTTGAAGATTAGCCTTTTCTTCTTATTAAGGTGAGAGTAACATTCCTTGCAGATTTTTACATCCCAAGTAGAAGTACAAATTCCTATTGAAGACCTTTTGAGGAGTTTCCAAATATAGTATGAGTACCTGGCATACTGAGACAGTTAAATGTAGAAGTAGGGAAAAAAAGGTAGTTTTTATGGATAAATTCCATAAATCTACTTAGTATAGGTTATATCTTATACTTGAAGTTTATAATTCTTTATGTTGTATCTCTCAATGATTCTGTTAAAAGTCCTTTTAAAAGAGAAAAAATAAGTTTTAAAACTATTTTTTACTTGATCTAGAATCATTTATTTCATTGTCATGCTTCTGGTACAAACTCATCATATTATAAATTGAGTTTGCATTATAAAGAGACACCAGAGAATCAAGACTTAAGTTTTTTAATGTAAGAATATGTAGGAATAAGATTTCTAACCCCCAGAGTGTCTCCAATACACTCTGAAATTTACCAGATAGCCAGAAGGAAGATATAGCATCACACTTCTAAAATTACAAACAGAAAATAGAATAAATTCCATTGCACAATTAGATGTATAACCCTAGAGAATACATTTAAAAAAATATATATTGTTAAAGGAATAGAATTTGTCACCCTGAATGTTAGATCTATAAACCTATTGTATCCCTCCCCTAGAGAAATACATAATGAGGAAATCAAACAGCAAGTGTATCAATGTCTCAAGCAAGAGCAAGTCTGAGGAAAGGAGGAAATCCTGCATATATATAACAAGGAGTTAGTAGTAGCTTGAGAAATTCCAGGAAGCCAATGTAAAGAATGTTCTCTTACCAAACTTTGCACTGAAAATGTTCTTATGGGAAGATCAAGGACAGGTGATTACTGCATCTTTTAAAATCTCAATGCAAGGACTGACCATTTGCTCTCCCAAGCAGCCCTTTTTGGTTCATTAGGGGTTGGCATGATTGCAATAAAGTATTATGTTACATTACCAAAAAAAGACAATCTGAGACACAGGTGGATAGAAAATGTCAGATTGTTCAGAAGGCACTAATTTCCTAGAATTTTTGTTAAAGCTTACAAATATCTTCACAACAACTTTTTAATATAAGTTTTCAGTAACATGTATATAACCACAAATCAATAAATTTTTTGGTATTATCATGTTGCTAAATATTCCTAACTCAGTCTTTCTTAAAATGTGGATAGGAGAATAGGAAATTTATATTCCTCCAACTTTTTTGCTACCTCATGAATTTCAGTAAGATAGAAATCAGCCTTTTCTGGACACATTTTAGGAAAAACTAGCCTTTCTTCTATATCCATTCTGACAACATGAAAAAAAAAAAAAAGAACATGAAAAACACCTACTTTCTCTCTTACTCTAATAATACTACCAAAGGTCAATTTACTTACAAGAACATAATACTAATGGTAAACTGCAAAAGGTGACTAGACCCCTAAGATAAGCAACGATTACATAGCTCAGTGCTCTGCTAGTGTGTCTGGGTGCATAATCTTCTCTGTTCAGTTCCATTTTGTGATCTCCCCAGTCAGCTGCTAGTGATGTCATAGAGTTGTTTCATTTAAAGAAAAGTCAGATAGAGAGGATTTCAACCATATAATCATATTGACACTTAACAATCTTTTTTCATAAATACAATATAGCCTCTAGCCTGGATTGATTCCAAAACTTAAGTGTTTGAGAGGAGAATGTGTTTTAAAAGAATGGATTTTCTTTAATAGTCTTAACAGCCACAGTTCTATTTCTCAAGCCCTAGACACTGTGGTTGTGTGTGCCTGTAAGGACTTCCCTCACCAGGTACAGTGTTAAAATAGGTACTATAGAACATTTTGTGTAAAATGAAACGATTCCTGATAAGGATAAATGCAATATTATTCAATCCAATTTGGAACATTTTTAGAAGACTCCAATATGACCATAAGTTTTGTCCATTAGGTACTGGTTGCATGCTATTTTGATATATCACTGAAGAGACAATTTGATTCTACACTAAAATGTCAATTCAGTTTTTTGTTTTGTTTTGGGAAAGAGAGTGTGTGTGCACATAGTGTGCATGGGTGCACGAGCAGTGAGGGGAGTCGGGTGGGTGAGGTGGCGGGAAGTAGCAGACAGAGAAAGAATCTCAAGCAGGCTCCATGCTCAGTGCAAAGCCCTAAACAGGTCTTGACCTCACAGTCTTGAGATCATGACCTGAGCCAATACCGAGTCAGACACTCAACTGACTGGGCAACCCAGGTGCCCAGCTCAGGATTTAAATAATAGTTTACATTTGTGCAACATGTATTTTCTTTTTTCTAAATTTGGGGAGGTATTAAGAACAAATAGAGAAAAATTGGTGTAGTATATCCACACTTTTTTGTACCTGTTTAATTAAATATGCATAGTAGCAATGAATAAAACATGAAAGGGAAAAGCAAAAGAACAAACTATACTCTAGTAAGATAAACTTTTTTGTAAATTGGAAATGAATTATAAGTACAAAGCAGTGAGGAGAATGAAGCCAAAGTCTTGCTGAATCTCAGGTTGAGGTGAAAGTAGTAGTAGACTGAAATGTACTTATAGGGGTTAACAGGGACCAGAAGAGCCTTTCCTATTCCTGAGGTCTCACTTGAGAAAGAAGCTAAGATCAACTGCTGCTGATGGCCACCCATGGCTAGGGCTCAAAGAAACATGTGGGCTGAAGCAATAGGAGGATATAAACTCCATTTCATAAATAAGAAATAAATCAGGTTTGGCTCTGTAACAAGCTGGATTCATAATATCAACAAGGTAAAAAAATGATAAACCTGATTCTAGATGCTGATTCTTATGAAACATGGCATTAGAGAAAAATCACATAGTAGGACAAAGGGAGGGAGGGAAGGAGAGAGAGAGAGAGAGAGAGAGAGAGAATCCTTTCCAATCAAAATGAACCTACAGGGGCACCTGGGTGGCTCAGTCAGTTAAATATCTGTCTTCAGCTTATGTCATGATCCCAGGATCCTGGGATGGATCCCCACATCCAGGTCCCTGCTCCATGAGAAGCCTTTTCTCCCTCTCCCACTCCCCCCACTTGTGTTCCCTCTCTCACTGTGAGTCTCTCTGTCCAATAAATAAATAAAGTCTTTAAAACAAACAAAATGAACCTACAGACCAAAATTTTAAATTGTTGGAAGAAAGATGCACACATCAGTAAAAAAGCAACTGAAAATCCATAGCTGGAACATAAATTCAATGTACATGAAGTCAAATTATAGGTGTTGATTGGTGGCTCTAATACAGTGAAGGAACTATAAGTATTAAATAGAAAAACAATGAGAAACTATTCATTGTGTCTGGAAAGATGGGGATCAATGATTCACAACCATTGACAAAACATAAGCCTTCAATAACTGGGAAGATAGAAAGTGTCCCCAATGAACTAACACATCTGGCCAAAGAAATATGCAGGCATAATGTTGAAATTGACAACTGGCTTTCTGTGTCTGTCTATGATAAATATGGGATGAGAGTGAGCTAAAGAGAGAACAGTTCACCCGGCAAGCAGAATTTAAAGGAAATATAAATAATTTAGACATGCTGGATTATGAATAAAACCATTTCATATTTCTATACTTTCCAGCTCTGGTCTTAGAGTAACGATCAAATCAAGTGTGTGGCTGTAAGATCTTTAGTTAAGAACACAGAGGGATCTATGGGAATGCCCAGTAAATCTTTATAGGAAGACAAGGATTTTCTAAGAATCTTAAGAGTACTGTCTAAAAACAACCTCCCATATAGCTCAAAGTAAATAGAGGTCTATTTCTAAAGAATTGTGGATGTGGCTTTTGGCACACTGAGGACATCTCAATTAGATTTATAAACAGTCCAAAATATTTTTAAGGAAGTTATAACAGGCCCAACTATGGGGAATAGAGAGAGTTCAAAATAAAAAGAAGCCTCTGGGATCTCAAATTTCTAAAGTCAGGAAATAGACCAAGAATGCCTTTCAGAGAACAACTGGACCCTTACTAGGGTTCATGTCCATACTTTGGAAAAGGAGACTCTGACAACACATGTTTGGCTGGATTTCAGAATTGTTGTTGACTAGTGATCGCTCTATGCCCCATCCCATTTTTCCCTTTTTTGATTCGGTATGGCTATTGTAATTATTCTGTCCTTGTCTTAATATTTTATGTTCAGTGTATAGTGTATGAGGAACTAGTCTTTATTCTTTATAAGTCTCTGGATCATAAGTGGCTCTACCTGAAGAGCTATATATGAGGAATCTCAGTTATCACCTAACTTGTTGCAGATAATAATGTCATGATCAGATAATATTGTGAGATAATAGGGAGAGACTAAGCATATTTTGCATGTGGGAAAATATGAGCTATTTGGTCTAATTGATAGTTACTACAAGAGACTGTTTCCAAATGACACTTGTCTCTCTCTCCACACTCTTCTGAAATATCTTTGTAACTTCTCCCATTTACAGGTGGAATCTAGTTTTCCACCACCCTGATTCTGGGCTGGCCCTGTTCTCTCTTAACTAATAAATTGTGGGCAAAATTGTATAAATTTGAAGTCTAGGCCTTAAGAGACCTTGCAACTTCTGCTTTCAACACTTTGGTTCACCAGAGTATTTTTTTCTTAATTCTCCTTCTCCACTAAAATTTTTATGGAATCATAGAAGATTCCAAACAGCCAAAACAGTTCTGAGAAAAAACAAAGCTGGAGGTATCACAATCCCAGATTTCAAGATAGACTACAAAGCTGTAGTAAACAAAACAGTATGGTGCTGGCACAAAAAGAGACACATAGATCAATGGAATAAGAATAAAGAGCCCAGAAATAAACCCACAGTTATATGGCCAATTAATCTGTGGCAAAAGAGGCAAGAATATATAATGGAGAAAAGACAATCTCTTCAATAAATGGTGCTGGGAAAACTGGACAGCTACATGCAAAAGAACAAAACTGAGCCACTTTCTAACACCATACACAAAAATAAACTCAAAATGGATTAGAGACCTAATTGTGAGACCTGGAACCATGAAAATCCTAAAAGAGGAGACAAGGAGTGATGTCTCTGAGATTGGCTATTGTAGCATTTTTCCAGATATGTCTCCTAAGGCAAAGGAAAAAAAGCAAACTTAAACTATTGGGGCTACGTCAAAACAAAAAGCTTCTGCACAGCAAGGAAACCATCAACAAAACAAAAAGCAATCTACTGAATGGGAGAAAATATTTGCAAATAATATACTCAATTAGAGGTTGATATCCAAAATATATAAAGAACTTATTCAATTCAACATCAAAAAACCCACAAATAATCCAATTTAAAATGGGCAGAGGAACTGAACATTTTTTCCAAAATGACATGTAGATAGCCGACACATGAAGAGGCTCAACATCACTAACTGTCAGGAAAATGCAAATCAAAACAACAATAAGATCAACTTACACCTGCTAGAATAGCTAAAATCAAAATGCTAATAAATAACAAGTGTTGGCAAGGATCTGAGTAAAAGGAACCCTGTGCACTGTTGGTGGGAATACAAATTGGTATAGCCACTGTGGAAAATAATATGGAGGTTCCTTAAAATAAAAAATAGAAATACCATATGATTCAATTACTCTACTACTGGGTATTTACCCAAAGAAAACAAAAACAATTTATTTATACACACACACACACATACACACACATTATGGACATTGGGCAAAATGTGGAAGATACAGGTTTCCACTTATGGGATGAGCAAGTCATGGGAATAAAAGCCACTGCATAAAGAATATAGTCAATAATATTGTAATAGCAATGTAACAGGACAAGATGGTAGCTAAACTTGCAGTAAACACAGCATAATGTACAAACTTGTCAAATCACTAAGTTGTACACCTAAAACTAATGTAGCATTGTGTGTCAAATACACTCAAATTTTAAAAAAATTTAAGGAAAAACACTATGACATCCAGGCTACCTTAAGGTATTTCTAGAAGAATGTAGAAACGGTGATACACTGATGGTAACCATAGCAACAACATAATCCCACCTAAACCCATGACTAGATTTACACAAGTCTCCACATTAACAGTCTGGCAGAAGAGATACACACACTTCTATGCAAAAATGGTTATTTACCTCAATCTGTATTGTGCTGCCTCCAGAATCAATAAAAATAAAATTTCAAGGCACACAGAAAAATAAGGAAAGAAGAATTCACTAATATAAAGCAATCAAATCAATCCAACTCAGAAAGACCGCAATATTGGAATTATCAGGCAATAAACTTAAAACAGCTGTGATTAATAGTTTTTAAATTCTAGTGTAGTTTCCTCATCTTCAAAATGGAGACTTTATTTTGCTTTTGTTTTTGTTTTCCATTTTGTGTTTTTTTAATGAACACATACCACTACCTCTGTAATCCATTGGTTAGACCATCATCAGGCTCCTCCACTCAACTGAAGGTGGTGTGTGTGGAGGGGGCAGGAGGTATCAGGATCATCATCTTCCCATGTGTCTGGAAATGGACAAAGACTGAAAAGGGTGAGCACTAGCAGTTTTTGCCATAGATGGTGATAAAAAAAAATGTCCTTTAAAAATATATTTTTTAAAGGAAAAATGGAGTCATTTAAAGAAAACATGACTTTAAAGAGCAGCATAGAGAGCTTATGCTTTTGGCAAAAATAGAGAAGGTGGTACAAGAGCAGATTCTCCAGCCTGAAAATCTGTTATCCTATGCTCCTATGAATTGTCAGATTTGGTGACAAAGGCCACAGGTCTCTTCCTGCAGAGAGGTATAGGATTCATATGGTTTTTGTGCAGATTTAAGGAGATAATGGTATTAGGTGCATATTTAACAAACTTCCCAACATAGAGCAAGGATTTAGTAAAAAGAGAGTAGTTGTCATCACTATTACCTTAGACACTTAATTAAAAGTTTGTTAGGTTTGTTCCAAAGATTCCTAAGAATATATATATAAGCCTTACCTTTTTCACTCCAAGCTGATGACCACCACCCTCTTGCTTCTTTTGCTACAGGTTTTTCATCAGGAAGGGAGATCAAATTGCAGCTATTGGTAACTTTCCCACTTCTCTACTCAGAAACATTAAGAAGGCTTTCCCTCACAAAAAAATCAGAAACCCCACTGTAGTCTATATCTGTGTTTTCATCATAGAACTCAAAATTCAATTTTCCACTTTTTATCTTATTTCTATTTGTCCCTACCATAAAACCAAATAGGCTAGATAGCATCACATACCAATTTAAAATATTATTTGCAATACACTCTGAATCTTTCCCTTGAAATCTATATCGCTTTTACAAGTGAATTTCAATTAAAAGTCTGTTTTCATACACTAATCAGAGATACCCACTTGCAATGATTAATATTGTGCCTAAAAATTCAAGACTATTATTCAATAGGCAGAATCCCCGTATTACAGAATCAACTTTCTCCCACCAATATTTTCAGAATTTATAGCTCTTTTATTTTTATACTGCTTGATTCTCTTGATAGATAGTATGCCTTGAATAAAGTCTTCAATTAGTAAAATATATAGGATTCAAGCAACAGAATGTGTCCATTTGCGCTAACTTTAGATTCTTGCTTTTGTAAGCAGGCAGCATGTATTGTGTGATGTCATTCACCAGCTATTGGTAACAGCAGAGATACTGAGTATTTCTAACATATGGCACCTTCATGGTTGCTGTAGTTCTTTCAAAGATGATTTATCAAAATTAAAGTTATGCACATATACTCAATTTTCCCTAGCTACTTTACTCCGGTCTCCTCTTTAAATTAGTATTACTTTTTGAAAGAATAATTATTTCAAGAAGGCTAAACCCAGAACTGTTGATTTCATACAGTTCATTGCACTCATTTAAAGAGAGTAAGTGACCTCCCTGTATCAATGGCAAAGGTAGAATTGCAAACCCAGGTCATGGGATTTGAGTCTAGACAATTCTCCCATGCTACCTTCTCAATATTCTCCAGGTAGACTAAATCTGCCACTAATTGGATGACCTTGGAAAGCCACTTAATTTCTCCAACACATAGCTTCCTCACATGGAAAATGGGGCTAGTAATAGTGGCTCTCTCACAGTGTCATTGTGAGAATTAAATGAGTTGCTATTTCAAAGCACGTACAACAGTGCTTGACACACTGTAAGCACCATAAATGTGCTGGCTAAAATAAATTCTGTTACTCTGAAAACCACCCTTGAGTTATCTTACTGATATCACTTAACATTTTGATAAGGTGGCTTTAAAATTGCTAGTGCAAATTGTAGTTAAATAAAAGAATAGTTAGTCTGGGACTGGAGTATATTAGAACACTGCCATGAAATCCCCTAGCAGTTGTGTGATCACTTGCCTGAAAATATCAAATCAGCACACAGCTACTCAAATGCTTGTGGAAGAAAACATATTCATTATTCAGTGACATTAATTATGATAGCTAGTATTTACTGGGCATTTACTAGGCACTATTTTAAATATTAATTATTAATTCTAATTGCCAGAATAACCCTATGGAATAGGTACCACTGTTATGCCCATTTTACAGAACAGGTACAGAAAAGTAGTTTGTGCAAGTTCACACAGCTAAAAACTGGTAAAGCTGAGATAGAAGAAATGGTCTTGTCCTGAGCACTTCCCAGTTTAGCCAGTCCTCCATTCTTCCCTTGCCCCAGAGTGGCAGAATTCCGCTGAGAAATATAAATAAAGAATATATAAAGGAAATATATATATATATATATATATATAGTTTCTAAAATGTAGTCTCCTCACTGCCTAGTGGTAAGACTTTATAAATGGACAGTTCTATTGAAAGTGACCAAGTTCAGGAAGTGACTGAATCTTAGTTCCTTCCTCAACCTCAGTGAAAAGCCTGAGATTGTCTATGGTACTGAGGTTTTCCTGGGTATGAGAGAGCTGAGGGTTTTGAACAGAGCAAAGATAAAGAATTGAGTGTGTCATCTGCAAAAAGGATGATACCTTATGAAAACATTAGTCAATCTTATAAGTTAAAAGCATTAACCAATCTTATCAACCAATTTTAACATGTGGTTAAGAGTTACCACCCTCTTTGCTACCCAACCACTTCTAAATTTTTCTGCTTCTAGAGGAAAAGAGTTGCATATTCTGAGAGTAAAAAAAAAAAAAAAAAGCAGTTCCTAAGAAAGTATCTAGAATTTAGAAATTAATTTTAATTTTCTGGATCAGTGATGTGCACATGATTACAAACCATGGTGACTCTGAATGTATTTGTAGACATGAGTTGAACAGACTTGTCCAACAACCCAGGCTTTGTCTACCCAGATAGGGTGTGTGGCCCACATGTGCTTTATAGTTGGGAAGAACTGATCATGGAGACATAGTCAGCTCCTTTCCACTTTTAAGAGTCAGAAATGGAGGAAATGGAGAGAATTTTGGCCACTAGTTCCATGTTGTTTTCCCCAGTATTTTGTATTCCCCAACATTTTCTATTATACTGGAAATATGATTTTTTAAGAATCCTCACACATTTTTCTCTAAACAGGCAAACAGACTCTGGCAATGGTTTTTGAGGGTATGGATGGGTTATAAATAGGCAGATAGCAGCATTCTTCCCCAGAGGAATGAGGCCTTGGCATGAACTTTAGGGAGAAATGGTAAGATGAAAGATGTCAGAATAGGCAGACTTTGATAAACTGCTGGTGAGCAGGCTTTAGGAAGCCCTCTCCATAGTGAGAATAGAAGCATTATTGGGTTGGAGACCCATCTACTTATCCCAGGTGATAAAAAGAGGAATTTCTCCAGTTGGTGGAAGAAATGATGTAGGGGGTAGAGATGTTAGTGGAATACATACCCTTACACTACCAGGATACCACTCTATAACCCTTGCATGGATAAATGGAAAAACAGAGGCCCTGACACTGTCCTTTTCAAGACTTTGGCTCAATAAATACCTATTGCGAACTCATAACATGCTAGGCATGGCTCATACACTGGTCAACTAGAAAGATAGTCTCCTGTCCCCAAGGAGCTGATAGAGTAGAGGGGAATAATTGCCAATTAATTATCACTGTAATGGGCATACAAAGAAGTATAGATCATTATGGGAACCCATAAGAGGAAACCTAACCTTAGTCAAACAAAACATAAGGGCATTTAAGCCGAGGCCTCAAGAATGGGTAAGCTTCAGTTTTCTATGGGGGGATGATAGGGGAGAAGCTGATGAGGAGATTTTAGACAGGGGAAAAAGAAGCATGACTCTGATGGCCCAGTCACAAGGCTGAATTTATGCTTTAAAATATTTATCTTTTTCCATCCAGAACCAGGTAAGGATGGGCCTCCGAAATGCTAAGCCCTTCCTGTTTGATACCTTATTTCCTCCAAGCAGCAGCCCTATGAGGAAAGTGCTATCATTCTTTCCATTTTATACAGGACAAAATGAAAAATCAAAGAGTTTATACTGAATATAAATTTAAGCCAGGAATTTAAATACAGGTCTCCCTAACACACACCCTAAACTCTTTCCACAACATCTCTGCACATTTGTTAGAGGGAAACAGAAACAAAAAAGTCATACTCAGCTCAAGCAGAAAATATCCTGAGGAAGAAGAATGAGGGGAGGAATGCTCCTGTCTGCCTATTTGTAATCTATCTATATCCTCAAAAACACATTGCCAGAGCCTATTTGCCTGTTTAGAGAAAAATGCTTGGAGATTCTTAAAGAATCAGTACCAGGAGGCACCACTGGGCAGCCTGTTACAGATAACCAAGATTTACTACAGAGTCCGACTCTTCTCTGTTCTCTCTGTTCTCTTGTATGGTGTCTGTCTGCTCAAAGTGCAATGTACTTCATTTCCAACATAAAGGACATTTTCCAAGGTGAAGTTGAAGGTGATCCTTCTCAAACTACACGTCACACAGGAGACATCTAGCTTTTTCTTGAGTCATGTTATTATCACTGCTTCCAATAGTCATATTGCACAAGACAGTTCTCTTAAAGTCCAAAGTTGTTTTTATGTTTGGAAAAGAAAGAAAGAGAGAGAGGGGAAAGGAAAGGGGAAAAAAGGACTATTAAAGAAGGAAAAGTTTCATAAAGATCAAAACACAACACAACACACAATATTATCAGTAAATTTCAGTGAAAAGAAAGCTTCAAAATTCACACAAAAACATCAAATGATCATACTGTCAGAACACTTAACTTCTATTATATCACTCAAGGAGACAGGACTGATGTTTCTCAGAATGTACTATTCACAGAAAAGAAGCCCACGAATTCACTCATCTTAAGAGTTGTCAACTTTGTGTTTTAAAACTCATTTCAAACACATAAGAATAAGGCATTTTCTGCATCTTTTAGTAAGTCAAAAGAAAGACAAACAAATCAATACATGTTTTTCAAACCAAAAAATATGTTTTCATTACTGAGAAAAGTAAAAAAAAAAAATCTAACAGTAATAGTGACATTAAACTGCAACACCTCTCTTTCATTTATTGGTAAAATATTTTTTCTTACATTGCATATAAGATGTTTAGAGGAGTTTTTTCCATTTTTACTAAGTCTTCATAATAACCTCCCTGGGACTGAGTTCTAAACTCTTTGGAAACTACTGATATATTAATTGGCTTTTAAAATTCTCTTAAAATTATAAACTTCACTTAATTGCCACATATGGCCTTTCCTTTAAATATTAATGACTCTTCAACAAGTACTATCTATAAATAAAACCAGACTTTAGAAGCTGTATCTCATAGGGGAATGAAAATCTGGTAGATTTTGCTTACCTGCCACAGCTGAAAAACCAGTGCAGAGTTGAGGAAATATCATTTTGCTCTAGAGAGTATAAATAAACAGAACAAAGTGGATGTGTGCTTCGGCAGTCACTGCTAAGAAACAGTACAGAGGAGAGAAACAAGGTCAAATAATCTTGTCTCCAATTCAGAAGCTAGGAAAAGACCAAAGGTTGTCATTAGAAGGAGAAACTGTTCTAAGAGTTGAGGGAGAGGGAAGAACAAAAACTAGTCTAGTCCTCTCACTTAAGTGATACAGAAGCAGAAGAATGGAAGGCCACGTTATACAACCAGGCAGATAAACATAGATATTTAGCATTTTGCTCTTCTCAAAGACTTTTCTGTTTTATTCCATAGGTAGCATCATCCCAAATTTTTAGATAAAACAAAAACAGGGACACTAAATGACTTCACTGAAACCTCACAAGCAAATGAGTAGAATGGCACTAAAACTTGGGACCAGTGTTTACAGTAAGCCTCCTGGATGAGGTCTTGAGTTGTATAGTACACATTTATGGAACTCTATCTTCTTCCATCCATCCATCCTTCCGTCCATCCATCCATTTATACTGTGCTAGGTTTCAGATTGAAAGCTCCCAGATGTGTTCCTTCAGGGTATTTGCATCATAAAGAGGACTTTGATCTTCAATTACCAGTATGCCCAAAGTTATTTACAGGGGTCAATGAGTCATTGATTATTCAATAACTAAATGGGGGGAAAAGCCACAACTTAAATTCCCTGAATACAACATTTTCTGAATATAAATTGGAAACATTGTTACTTTAGCAAGAATAATTCAGTAAAAACAAGTAAATTATAAACTTTGTCCAAATATGAATATGAGACTGATTAATCTATTAAGTGGCTTTCCGTTAACACAATAGGATAAATTCTATCATCCTGTATAAGCAAGTGTTAAGAAAGTCATATTTAGTGTTGTCTGTTCTATTCTGAAAAAGCTGACTCCATCATTAATTTCTAATAATTTCAATGATCTCTCACCTCCCAGGTAAACATGAGGTGTCATCCCAGGCCACAACATATCTCAGGTTCATTTACACCCATCACAAACTCCCAATAAACATTAGTGTGCCTTTTCTCTGATATATCTTTCACTTAACAGATTTCTGTATCTTTCAACTTCATTAGTTCCATGTGTAGTCATAAATCACGGCTAAAAATGTTTATTTTTTTCTTGCCTTCATATTTCTCCCATACTCTATTACTTTTGTTACTTTGCTATTAAATGGTAGATTAGGGATGGACAAAATATGGTGAAAATACATAAAAAAGGATTTTGTACAGATCTTTATGAAAATACTCTAAAACTGGATTTTCAGTGAGTAAGGGTACATCTTATAACTTTCAGCTAAAGTAACTAAAATAAAGATTTAAAAAACAGAGCTTTTGAAAACTTCAGAAATATTAAGATTTTTAAAGTACTATAGACCAAATCATTTGGGCTTTATATAAAAAAGGCTTAATGAACTAAAAATCATTTTATTTAACAAAAAGATTTCAAATATAAGTTAATTTCTCCTTTTTCTTCCATGTTCTCATTCTCCCCCCATTCTGATTCCTAGTTTTAATTCTAGTTTTATAAATTTATCCCATTAATGGTTTATAAATGGAAATGAACCTCATTGAACACTATGCGCTTTTGTGTTCCTGCTGCATTCTTTATATCCCATTCAGGATAACATCCTGAAATAGGTGTTCATATTCACCAGCTCCTCTTTCTCACCTGTCATGCACCCAATCCCTTTAATCAACCTTTTATCCCCACCATTCCACAGATGCAAGTGAATTTACTTGTTTATCAGATAGAAAGAGAAGAGACAGAGCACAAGCAGGGGGAGAGGCAGGCCGAGGGAGAAGCAGGCTCCCCATTGAGCAAGGAACCCAAAGTGGGATCATGACCTGAGCCAAAGACAGATGCTTAACCAACTGAGCCACCCAGGCATTCCTAGGCTTTACTTTTAGAGACAATGTTAGGTTCATAGCAAAATTGAGGGGAACATGCAGACATTTCCCATATACATCCTACTCCCACAAGTGTATAACCTCCTCTATTATCAACATGTTCCCACCAGAATGGTATATTTATGATTGGGGAACCTACACTGACACATCATAATCACTGAAAGGCCATAGTTTACATTATGATTCACTCTTGGTGTTGTATATTCTATGGGTTTGGACAAATGTATAATGATGCATCTACCCTTACAGTAACACAGAGTGCATTTTCACTGGGCTAAAAATATTCTGAGGTATCTCTAGTCATCCCTTTCCTCCCAACCCCTGGCAATCACTAATCTCTTTATTGTCTCCATAGTTTTGCCTTCTCCAGAATATCTCAAACTGTGTGTGAAATCATATAGTATGTAGACTTTTCAAATTGGCTCCTTTCACTAGTAATATGCATTTAAGATTCTCAATGTGTATTCATGGCTTGATAGTTCTTTTCTTTTTAGCACCAGCATTTCCCTGTTGTCCTCGTTCCAGGTTCTGGCCATTCTAATATGTTTGAGTGGCATCTCATTGTTGTTTAGCTTCCATTTCCTTCCATGAGATACGACATTGAACATCTTTTCATGTGCTTATTTGCCATCTTTATCTCTTCCTTGGTGAGATGTCTGTTAAGGTCTTTGGACCATTTTTTCTAAAATCAGATTGTCTTCTTATTGCTGGTTTTAAAAGCTTTTTATGCATTTTTTATGATGATCTTTTTTTTTTCTTTTCAAGATTTATTTAATATTTAAAAAAAATTTTTTTTTTAATTTATTTATTTGTCAGAGAGAGAGGGAGAGAGAGCGAGCGAGGACAGGCAGACAGAGTGGCAGTCAGAGGCAGAGGGAGAAGCAGGCTCCCTGTCGAGCAAGGAGCCCGATGTGGGACTCGATCCCACGACGCTGGGATCATGACCTGAGCCAAAGGCAGCTGCTCAACCAACTGAGCCACCCAGGCGTCCCTCAAGATTTATTTAAATTCTAGTTAGTGGGGCACCTGGATGACTCAGTCAGTTGACTCTGACTATTTCAGCTCAGGTATAATCTCAGGGTCCTGAGATGGAGTCCCAGGGAGTCTGCTTCCTCTATGCACCACCACCTCCCATTCATACATACTCTCTCTCTCAAATAAATAAATCATTTTAAAAATTCTAGTTGATTACCATATAGGGTAGTATTAGTTTCAGAGGTAGAATTTAGTGATCCATCCCTTGCATATAACACCCCATGCTCATCCCAGCAAGTGCCCTCCTTAATGCCTTCCCCTTTACCCTGATCCTTCCACTTGCCTCCTCTCCAGCAACCCTCTTTGTTCTCTGTTGTTAAGAGTCTTTTATGGTTTGCCTCCCTCTCTGTTTTTACCTTATTTTTCCTTCCCTTCCCCACTGTTCATATGTTTTGAAGTCTCCTCACAGATGAGTGATGGCTAAGTAATATTCCATTATATATACATGTTTGAAGATGTGGTACATTTTGAATAATAGTCCTTTATCAGATGGCTTTTGCAAATATTTTCTCCCAGGCTGCAGCTTGCCATTTTATTTTTTTTACCATTTCTCAAAGAGCAAAAGTTTGTTTTAATTAAATCCAGCTTATCAGTTCTTTCTTTCATGATCTTGCTTTTTGGCATATTATCTAAAAAGGTAACACTAGTCCCAGGGCATCTATTTCTACCCTTTTCTTACCCCATCTCTTAACAGCTTGCAACACAGTTGACCAGTTTCTCATGCCCTCTTTATTGAAACACTCCCATTTTTGCTTCTTTGTCCTACTCACTGCTTGCTGTAGTCACTTTGCTGTGTCTCCTTTGTTTGAGCTTCAAATGTTAGAGTGTATCTCCATTCACCTCTAACTTTCCTCCCAATCTGGTCCCATAGCCTTACATTTCATTTTTATTCCTGCTATTCTACATGTGTATTGTGACCCCTTTGTTGAGCTCCAGGCTACTAAAACCAGTTGCATATTTGACCTCTCCACACAGATACTCAATAGTCATGGAAAACATAGTCACATTAGAATTATTGATCTCCTAGATTCATTCCTGTCCAGTCAGTTGTATCTCAGTAAATGGAAAACTACTCATCCAGTGGCTTAAACCAAGAACTAAAAGGTCCTCCCTGGGGTGCCTAAGTGGCTCAGTTGGCTAAGCATCTAACTCTTGATTTCAGCTCAGGCCATGATCTCCAGGTCATGGGATCAAGCCCCACATAGGACTACACACTCAGTAAACAGTCTGCTAACCACCCCTCTCTACTCCCCCCCATTCACGTGCTCACTCTTTCTCAAAAAAAAAAAAAAAAAAAAAGTCCTTGTTTTTTTAGTTTTCCTCATATCATTCATCCAATCTACAGAATTCTATAATTCTACATCTAAAATCTCTCTTGAATCCGTCTACTTTTTTTTCATTTTCAGTGCTAATACCCCAGTTTTACCATCAGAATCTATTTATTGAACTACTGTGATCATCTCAGAACTTCTTCCTATCTCCCTCCCTATAATCCCTTACCCACAGAATAACCTAAATTATTTCATAAAATGTAAACTGTATCATGCTTAAACCTCCAACGGTTTCCTTTCATATATAGTATAAGGTCTAAATTCTTTAATATGTCTCACAAGGCCTTTTATCATTTAAATCCTGACTCCTCCGTGGATGTCCCTCCTTGCCACTATAGTTCTTACTCAGGTGATAGTTATCTTTATTGTCTTTTATTTCCTTAGACATGCCCAACCTCAATCCTGTTTTAGTTTCTTAATTCTTGTTCTTCCTTCCTCCAAAAATGCTCTGAAGATTTTCTCACAGCTGTTTCTTTGTTATTAAACTCTGATTTCAAATGTAATCTCCTCAGAGAGGTCGCCCCCATCACCTACCCCACCCAGAAGCACAGTCATTCTTTTTTTGCATAACCTTTGTTTTCTTCATAGCTCTTACAATGATCTGAAATGATCTTAATTAGTGCTATTGTTATTGTTTATTGTTTGCCTCTGTGCCTCCACTAGAATGTGAGCTCCAGGGGGACAAATACTTCATCTGACTTGTCTTATTACGGTTGTTTGTCCAGCTTTGGGAATAGTGTTTGGCACATTATGGGGACTCAACATTTTTATTTTTTAAATGAATAAATTAATTCACTGAATAGGCAAATTGTTAAGGGGCCACAAACTCTATAATCCTTGTTTTTGTAGTGAATCAGATCTAGTTGAGTTTCATAGGGTCATAAATCAAAGCATCTGAAAGATCTTTATGTCTGTTTGCATACAGAATTGACTTTTTATAGAATTTACAGCCTTAATTAAACTGTGAGACAACAGATACTAGGAAATTGTATTTACTTGATTTTGTAAATAAGCATATTGACATCTATAGAGAGAATAGATAACTCTTTAATGAAGTCAGATTTCTGAAGTGCTAACAATGTTGTGCTATTATGGTTTTTCTAGAAATGTGGCCATAGCCACTAAATGACACCCATCCCAGTGCAATATCCAGGAACTGTAATCAAGAGCTAAGTTACTAATACATAAGATAGTCCAGGAGTACAGGCTAAATTAGGAGAAGATATATCATTATTTCTAAAACAGTGCTTTGATTTTATTATTCCCTCCTCCTCAACCCACAGCAGAATCTATTGACCTCCCTGACTTTGTCAACTGGAATATGCTGGAATTAAGATTTATAAAAAGTAGTTATTTAATAGATATTTGTAAAAGACTTGTAAAAGATTATCACAACATTTATAACTCTATCCTATCTTCAGTTCCAAACACAAGGTGAAAATTAAAGTAAAAACATTGAACAAATTAATTTCGGCTTGGCAATGCTTTTCAATGACTGAAACAATTCTGAACTATAAATAAGTGTTTTACATGTCTTATAATTTTTTTTTCTAACTAGAACACATTTCAAAAAAATTATTAGTGTTCTTCACACATTCCTAGAGCATACTATATAGAGTTGATCATCTCAGAAACAACCCAGTGAATATTAGCATCTGGAAATCCCATTATCTGCCCTTGAGACTTATTATTAATCATGGTGACACAGGTGCTTGCTAAGAAATGCAAACATTGGGGCGCCTGGGTGGTTCAGTGTGTTAAGCCTTTGCCTTCAGCTTAGGTCATGATCTCAGGGTCTTGGGATCGAGCCCCACATCGGGCTCTCTGCTCAGCGGGGAGCCTGCTTCCCTCTCTCTCTCTCTCTCTCTCTCTGCCTACTTGTGATCTCTCTGTCAAATAAATAAACAAAATCTTAAAAAAAAAAAAAAGAAAGAAAGAAATGCAAACATTTGGGGGAAAAAAAAGGTAGGTCTAGAGAATTAGTTGTATCACAGGGAGAAAACAGAGTGTTCTCACTTGAAAACGTTGAGGGAATGACATCTGGTGCTTACCACCAGGAACAACAGTCCCAGGATGTCAATCCACTGCATGGTTAGTTAGTGTAAGGGTCACCAAGAAGACATGACTCACACAGGCAATGGGTGGAACCCCACTTTCCTCACACAGAAGAGAGGCAGAGCAAGATCAACTTTAGTAGTAAGCATCAGTATCCCATGGTCAGCAGATCTCATCCCACAGCTGATATGGGGAGAAGGTCTGCATGCATCTTTCTTGTCCTGCAGGTGAAGGGCCTTTTCCCTCCCCTACAAAACCGAAAGAACAACCATATCAACACATACTTAAGCTGAACACAAAACTACACAACAGACCTGAACAGGGAAAGATAATTCCAACCAAAGACAAATTTACAGCTTATGCTATAAGGGCTTTTTATCTTTCTGCAAGGAAATGTTCCGGGCCCAAGGCCACTCTTCTGCAGCTATGTTAGGGATTGAAAGACTACTCACTCATGAGTCCCCAACAGAAAATGTATTGGCCTAACTCAATGTTATTTTATGATACCTGAGGACAAGAAAGTTAACTGAAGCTTCTTTCTCAAACTCTACCCCCATGTATCTTTTCCCCTACTGTTTTTCTCCTTTACCATTTAGGAAGCAATAGTGCCTTTCCATACATCTGTTCCTTAGGAAGATTGATACAGTTACAGAAAAATTACATTGGATTAATGTTCTAAAATATGCTTTTTAGAGTTACAGCAAAGAAAATATTTTGAATGACAAACTATGTTTAGTCTGTACAAGCCAGATGCCTAAGACAGAAAAGTAATTTTGTTTGTTACATTTCTGAAACTTGATTTTAAATATGAAGAGAAAAATACTGAAAACAGTAGAACTTAGGTAGAATTCTCTAAAAATAAATGTATTAGTTTCAGTAATACTAGCTGCTATAACAAAATCCAAGTTTATATGGCTTAAGGCCACAGAAGTTTATTTCTTGAATGTACAAAAGAACAATGAGGGTGTTTTTGATTGGTAGCCAAAGGTGACACAAGGTGGAACTATGGTCCCTGTAGTCACTCATGGATACTGGGCTGATAGAGGATTTATCTTTTTAGGCATAGGTCTTTTAATATCACTATAGGTGTTGATGTCTGACCAGTAGGAGGGAGAAGAAAGTGTTAAGATTGTACCCTTGTTCCTTAACTGCCTTAAGGGTCTAGGAAAAAAATTAATGTCTTCCATTTACTTTTCTGCAAGAATTAGTCACATGGCCCTAGCTAGACAAAAGGGGTGCTAGTGAATGACCATTTCCCAGGGGACAGTTCTATTCTCTAGAAGAATTTTGAAATAAGAGGTCCACAAAATGAGTCAGTGGTGATTGTTTCCTAGAAAAGCAAAAAACTTGACCCCTGTTAATTATTTTATTTTTATATTTTTAGAATTTTATTTGAGAGAGAGAGCATGAGAGAGAGGGCATGAGTAGAGGAGGGGGTAGGGACAGAGAGAGAGGGAGAAACAGACTCCCCACTGAGCAAGGAGTCTGATCCCAGGATCTGGGACCATGACCTGAACTGAAGGCAGATGTTTAACCTACTGGACCACTCAGGTGCCCATCACCTGTTAATTCTTAATATTGAAACTTCGATAGGAATGGCCAAGAGAAACTGATAGATTAGGGTTCAGAGAGCAGAGAGTGTTTGTGCCCAACTTCCTGTATGGAACTCAGAGGTAATAGAACCTTATTGGACACTCAGTACTAAAATGGGTAGCATCAGTGGAGCTGAAATTGTGGTAAAATACTTCTAATCAGACACACAGTTTGAAATAACACTCATCTCCAAACTACCAAAGGTCTATAAAGGTGTAGGAGAGCATCTAAGGTAGCTTATCCTACTCCACATTGATGTAAGGTAGGCTAAAGATGCCTTTCAGTTATGAAAAGAATAACAGAATAAACAGCAGGGGTCTAATGATTGGAGAATGGGGTCCAACAGACCTTGGCAGCGGGTTTCAGCAGGGCTGGATGCTGACAACCAAAGGAATGGTTGCATTGGTAGGGTTAGGTTTCCTTTTTCTGAGAAAAGAGCTCAGTTAAATAAAGATACAGAACAATTAATAATGTCATTTGACTGCACAGTAGTTTGGTGGTTCAAAATACATGCCTCGTACATCTAAATACTGAACACTGCAGCATTAGTAATCACCTCAAAATCTGGGATTTAAAAAATTTTCTCCAGTGATGCTTGACAATTAGAAAAGTATACGGTTTTAAAGTCATCTTTCCATTTCAGAATTTTATTTAGTAAGATATTTTAATCATTAAACCAATACTAGATTCTGTATCATGATCAAGTTGAGGCTTACATATTTGAGATCACTGTTTTTTTTTCCTCTTCCATAACATCTTACTACATTTGGTGTTTTTCTTCCAATTAGGAGCCAAGTATTCTTCCCACTCAACAATCCTTTTAGCTGATTATGAAAGAGCATTTCTCTCATGGCTGGTAACCAGGTGGGCCTCTCACTCAATGGCAGTGTCAGTGGCTCTCAAAGACATCTATGGGTCTTCAGGTGTCCAAGCCCTTCTCAGTTGCTTTTGAAAGAGCTTGCCTCTCCCTTTTTACCTCCACATGGAGAAACTTTCAATCTGTCCAGGATGTTGCCCTTTCTCTCTTTTTCTTTTGGAGTTGGCTCCAAACAGTTGTTTCTGCTGTATTCCCACAGCACTTCCAAAGTGTGTACTTTAGAGAGGTTTTATTTTAAATCAGACCCTCATATATAGACCCTATAAAGTTAGTGGAAATATGTTTGGACATTTTCTTATGGTGGCAAGAGAGACAGAGTTAGTTATTTTTCAACAGATTCACTCAAGTTAATATCTACACAGCCTCCCTCACACAATAGCCCATTCCATTTGTATACCTTGAAAACACTGGGTCTTTTCTCTGACCACAGTGATCTTTATTATCCCTTCCAAACCTCACTTTCCTCAACATTGAGCCTTCCTATCCCCAGTGATAGGTTTCATTCTCAAACTGACCTGTCTTGTACAGAAAATAATTTGTAAGAAACACCATTTAATAGACTTTATCATTTCTCTGGGAATTAATTATAAATCCTTACTAAATATCCTTGAAGATGAAAGCATTTTACATGTCTTTTTTAAATCTTCAAAACAGTTGGTATAGTGCTAAGTTTATATCATCTGGCAGACTAACCAAGTCACACAAAAAAGTGAAACTGAGTGTGACTATGTCAGTATGTTACTGTGGCTCTTTTTGAAGAATAAGGATGGATCTCTAAAATAGGAACATGTAACTCATCAGTACAATTATGACATTTCAAGCTTCTGTGCAGAAAAATGGTCCTGCTAATCATGAAATGAAATAGTCTTTAATATCTAATTAAATGCCTTCTTTGATGAGAAAAAGAGTATGGTCTCAAATTTTATGATTTTTCACTTTCTAATAAGTCCAGTGTAAAAAACAGATCAATGCAATACCAGGCCTTTATTCCCTCTCTGCAGTGAGTAGAACTTGAAATTTCATAGTTCCTTATTGTACAAAGGATATTTTCAGCCACAACTTAGTTTTTACATTTAGGCCGTTGACAGTAAATTCGTAGCACTTGTACAGATGATCACGCCTCTTGTAAAGGGGGACATCTTCTCTTCGGTTTGTACTGAGTTCCAAATTTCACAGTAAATGTCACTAAGACTTACTATTTCTCACAGATATTTTATGAGCTAGCTCCTATGTTTATCATCATCATTGCTTCCCAACAAATTTCTGCCAGTGGTTACTTCAAAGGAATAGCCCCTCTTCAAAGACAGGTAGCTTGGCACCACCTGAGCCACCAAGGTATTGATTTAAAAGACTTAACCAATCTGTGTAAACTCTCTTCTCTTCACTGAGATATACATTGTTAGGGAATATAATTGGAATCCTGGCAGAGTTAGGGATCAGTCGGTTATATCAAAACTCATTTCAAACTCCTTAGGTGGAAGAATTTACTGGTTTTAATTTAATTCAATTTAATTAATTCTCTTCTCTGCTTCTTGCTATTATCTCTCTGCTATCACAAGAATATGGCTGAAGCTCACTTTAGTACCAAGGTGAAAAACTCTAATGAAGTCCTCTCACTGACATTCCATAGATTAAATACTCACTTGTTGCTGATCAAAGGATGACTGGGATGGCGGTAGTAGGTTAATGGCAGCACCCCTCACAAACACACTGGACTTGGAATAGGGGTGCATAAGCTTTATTTGACATGACAAGTAATAGAGGGTCACTGTTAGAACTTACAAAAACTCGCAACCAGCAATAAATGTCATTTATATATTGACACAAATGATAAAATGATAGTTTTGCTTTGGTTTTGTACTCTAAAAATGTATCACTTAATTATTGAGTAGCACAGTTTTATAATTAGGTAATTCAAGGAACCAGGAATGAAAGATCACCTCAAATCTATACAGTGTGATGGCTACATTTCTTAACCATTCTGTCTTCATGTTGTAAAGTCACTAATGAATAAAACAAAAATCATTTATAATTTTGTCTATTAAAAAAACTATTGAGGGGCGCCTGGGTGGCTCAGTGGGTTAAAGCCTCTGCCTTCGGCTCAGGTCATGATCCCAGGGTCCTGGGATTGAGCCCTGCATTGGGCTCTCTGCTTGGCAGGGAGCCTGCTTCCTCCTATCTCTCTCTGCCTGCCTCTCTGCCTACTTGTGATCTCTGTCTGTCAAATAAATAAATAAAATCTTTAAAAAAAAAGCTATTGAGCTTAATAAAGAATTCATATCCTTTGATGGAAAGGTAATGTTAAGTTAAAATGGGCTCTCATATAGATAGCTATTTAGGAGATCAATAAAATAATGATCTAATGTAAGTAAAAAGCCAGCAAAAAAACAATATTCATATTATAATTTTCATTGATGCTTAATTTACCTCAAAATTATTTTTCTGTTAAGGTCAATATATCCTTTCATTCTGGACAATTAGAAATGATTATCTTAAAATATTAATATAATGAATCACTGAACAATATCTAATAATGATCACTATTATAAGAGAGTATTTATCTACACAATACTATAATATTTTTCTCCTTCACCTAGCCAGAAAGAGATTTATTTCCCCATGAGAATTTTCATCAGTGTTTTCCAGGTTGTCCTATCACCAAATACCACATTATTCTCTATTGCTGATTACACATATTTGCAAACATTTAATTTTAGAATATAGTAGATACTTAATGAACATCTTCTTTATTCATCAAGAAATATTGCTGAGTTCTTAATCCCTGAAGGCTTGTCCCAACTGGAGGTAGAGGGATGAATATGAATTAATCAATAAAGATAAGCAGTGTTCAGAGAAATAAGCTTACTAAACTTACTCTGCCTAAAAATCGAGGAACTCCCCCTTAACAGTAAGCCCTTGCTGTGACTCATACTTAGATGGGGCCACCAGAGAGCAGCCAACAAAGGCCCTGCTGTGGTTGCTCTAGTCTACTGCCTTGAGAAGTCTATGAATAGCTCAGTGATATGCTTAATAGAAAGTGTGGACAATGAGGCTTATCTGTCTGCACCATCAAATAAACAATTACACATTTCTCCTGTGAGTGGTGCAGAACTCACAAATTACCCCAGGACAGGGAAACCAATTACAACGAGAAACTACAATCTGGGGTGCCCCCACCTCAATTTTGCCAGAGCTTGAGAGTTCCTCTAGACGAGAGTCCTCAGCTTTCCCATATTCTTTTTGAGAACTTTTGATGTGAAGGACAAGCAGAGAAATGGAGATGGACCTTGTGGGAATTTTGAACTTAGATTCACATATTTACCTTTTTTTCTTTTCTGTTTCAGAGGAGAGATACTGCAGCATGTTTGCAGGATTCGTGGGAATTATCCAGAGAAAGAGATCATGCTGGTGAAGGGAAAACTGCAGAGCAAATCTCTGACAAGGTAAGAAAGGACAAGGGGCCCCGAAGCACAGGAGAAAGGTGAGGATGCAGAGGAGGGAGGGGCCTCTTCCACCAGAGCAGGGGAGGGCAGCAGCAGGGCAGGTGCTGGTATGATCCCCAACGTGGTAATGAGAGGGAGACAGAGCTCCCTTCCAATAGCTTCTATGTTCTTTTTCATTGAAGTAGAAGACAGCTCTATCTTCTGCAAGATAAGGAAGGTAAAGAGAGGTTCCAGAAGAGAGGAGAAGGTATGAAATAATCATCCAAGATAGTGTTTCTCAATCCAAGGTAGTAGACCATTTATTTTTATTTCCAATCCACCATGAACAAATACTTTTATAAAATAAAAATGAAATACTGGAATTTTTAAAAAGTCAGACAAAACTGAAACCAGACTTGTCTAACATTAGATTCAGGAGCATTAAACTTATTCCTTGAAATTGCTCTAAAAGTTTGCAAATTCACTTTTCATGGACCCCTAATAAACAGCTTATAAAGGAGCACCAGTTTCTGGAAAATACTTTAAGAAGCACAGATCTGGGGCGCCTGGGTGGCTCAGTGGGTTAAAGCCTCTGCCTTCAGCTCAGGTCATGATCCCAGGATCCTGGGATCCTCAGCAGGGAACCTGCTTCCTCCTCTCTCTCTGCCTGCCTCTCTGCCTACTGTGATCTCTGTCAAATAAATAAAATCTTTAAAAAAAAAAAAAGCACAGATCTGGAAGAGAGAGGCTTCAAAGCTTACTAGGAATACATTGTAAAATTTCCTGCCGGTGTTACCCAAGTATTTAAACTAGCTATCCTGAATTATGTTATTTTTCTGTGCAAAATTCAGCTGTTTAGGGTACAGACAAGAAAAAGCTGGATGACTGGATTCCATAGGACTTGGACTGCCACTGGTGGAGAACTTCAGAGCTCAAAGATGGCAGCACTTTTGCAAAGGCCAAATAGACCATGGGATATAAACTGAGCAAAGAGTAGAACGAGGTGCAAGGAGGAATGATGATTAGTAAGAAAATTATGGGGTTAGTGGACTAGCAGCTCCAATATTGAGGAATCCTATCAGTGGAACTGGATGATACAGGGGTATTGGGATGGAAAGTGAGATGTCTGAAATCACACTTTCAGAGTTTCTAGGAAAAGTCATGGCTGAGAGTTCATTTCAGCAAGTAGCAGAAGAGAATTGGGATAAAATACCATTGGAGGGACTCACTGACAATAAGAATGGAATGGAGAAAGGGATTTTGAGTCAAAAACTAAAGACTTTACTGAATGAAGGAAAATTCTGAAAAAGGGAGGCGATTTAATAGTCAAATATCATGAATATCAAAAGAATAGCGAAATTTTGGCAAGATAGAGTAGAAGAAATTACAAAAAATACAAGAATTAGCAATGTGAAGGGAAAAAAAAAGAAAGAATGAAAGCAACTCCACTTTCTGGTCACAGGTACCTGGAGAGTGAAACCAATATAAAACAGAACAAGTCTTCATTCTGCAGACACAGCTCAGTCCTCAGAACCTTTTAAATAACACACAGCTCAGTTCTCAGAACCTTTTAAATAACAGAGTAAGAATTCCAGAGGGTACCATGGAAGTATTTATATGGGCTTAGTTCCACAATCATGGCCAGCTAGATCCAAACACCCCTCCCTCTTTTTTTGCAATAGAATCAGAGATAAAGCAAAACATACTGCTGATATGTATCTTTAAAAAACCAATGTCACGGGGCGCTTGGGTGGCTCAGTGGGTTAAAGCCTCTGCCTTCGGTTCAGGTCATGATCCCGGGATCCTGGGATCGAGCCCCGCATCGGGCTCTCTGCTCAGCAGGGAGCCTGCTTCCTCCTCTCTCTGCCTGCCTGCCTCTCTGCCTACTTGTGATCTCTGTCTGTCAAATAAATAAATAAAATCTTTAAAAAAAAACCAAAAACAATGTCATGATATATAAGACTATTCTCCTATAATGAAACATGTTAATAAAATGTTTGGATGCTAATAGACTAACAATATTTTATATAAGTTGAATTTCAATAACAAAGTAACTGAAAAAGATTAATCAAATAAATTATGGTCAAAGGTTGACATAGGAATTTCATATGCACTCAAATTAGAGAGTTTCAGCTAAATAAAGTATGCTTATTCTGACAAAATGGTAAGAGGAACCTAAACTATATTAAGTTTTTCTGTTAATTATTTTACAAATGTTTTTTGTTAACAATAAAAAATGATAAATGACATCCTTTGTTTTATTATTTTTAATCATTTCTCCATCAAACTATAAAAATAGAATATATATATATATATGTATACCTGGAGCTTTATAAATGTACCTATAAAACTTAACAATGATGAATCTCAAGTCCAATATAAAAAGTTAAAACAATTTTTCAAATATATGTTGGAACAGAGTAGTTTCCTGATTTGAAAAGTGGGATAATAAAAGCATCAAACTTGTAAGACAGAGATTGAAATGAGACAACTATTGTTATGTATTGAATATTTGCATTCCCAAATCCCTCAAATTCATATTCATATATCTCCAATGTGGTATTTTCGAAGGGATGGGACTTTGGGAGGTAATTAGGTCTAGATGAGGTCCTGAGAGTGGGGTCCCCAATAATGGAACTAGTATTCTTTTAAGAAGACAAAAAGAGTTCTGGCCAAAAGAGCTTTGACCCTCTGGCCAAAAAGAGCTCAGAGCTCTCCTGCTCTCTCTTCCATGTGATGAAAATGCCAAAAAAAAAAAAAAAAAAAAAAAGCCATCTAAGGTCAGGAAGAAGTCCCTTGCCAGCAAATGAATCTCCCAGCACCTTGATCTTGGACTTTCCAGACTCCAAAAATATAAGAACTAAATGTGTGTTGTTTAAGCCACCCAGTCTATAGAATTTTGTTATGGCACCCCAAGCAGATTAAGACAACTATGTAAAGAATCCAGTGGCACGACTAGCATCCATTGGCCTATAAAATGTTACCATTGCATAAAAATTCAAAACTTTACAAATCACACCATAAACCCAATTATTTGCACTATATAGTAATAGCAGGGAGTTACTGTACACTGGACATTATTAGAATAATAATAAAGTCGGGGCGCCTGGGTGGCTCACTGGGTTAAGCCTCTGCCTTCAGCTCAGGTCATGATCTCAGAGTCCTGGGATCAAGTCCCGCATCGGGCTTTCTGCTCAGCAAGGAGCCTGCTTCCCTCTCTCTCTGCCTGCCTCTCTGCCTACTTGTGATCTCTCTCTGTCCAATAAATAAAACCTAAAAAACAAAAAGAATAATAAAGTAAAAATATTAATAGCACTTGTAGTTACATAGCAGTGACCAAATGGCAAGCACCATTCAGATCACTTTATGTATATAAAAGTATTTAGTCTCATGATAGTGCTACAAAATGGTATGATTATCCTCATTTCATGCAAGAGGAAATTTAGGAACAAAGTTTCTAAATGTTTTACATGTATTAAGCCTTTAACTTTGCTAGCAATAAGTTATGGGTAGTATTACTGTCCTCATTTTATAGATGAGAAAAGTAAGAAAGTGTTAGCTTACTTATCGATCCATGTTTTTCAACAAATAGATGATGGAGTTGGAATTTGAGCTTACACCATCAGGCTCAGACCTTTGTACCTAGTTATTACATGATATTATAAAGGGGATGATGGTCTGTTCAGATATCTTACAAACCAATAAGAGAACGTTAATACTTCTGAAAAATGAGCAATGAATTTGAATATATAATTCAGAAGTGCACACATCTCTTCCTTCTTTGAAATGCTCATCATGCCTATGGTTGATTGCTTGGATAGCTTTTTGTGTAGAAGCCTAACCCACTAAATACAGAAAAAAAATATATTACAGTAAAAATTTGGGTAAAAATAGTAACCTCCAAGATGGGCAAAAGTATTAAAGGGAGTGTTAAAATCTCAGATTGCTTGTCAAACTGAATGGAAATTTTAATTTATTAGACATACATACCATGTATAAGATTTTTATTCTTTTAAAATTACTGTTTCTTGTAAAAAATCATTTCAATCACTTGAAAATGACTGTGTAGATCACTCTGGACATCACTGGTTAAAAATTACTGAAATGGAGAAGTTGAAATCTACCTTTTCTACCTTTTTACCCAGACCATTGATCTTCCAATATGCTGGCATAATAAATGATTAATACACCATGAACGCATCAAATAGTTTACACAGAGTAAAAGACAAAATTTAAATGTTATCTCTTTTAATATCAATCCTTTGAATTTTTATTTCATAATTACTAAAGTGGATATTCACTATATTCTTCCATTACTTTCAAATTATCTCTTACTGATGGGAAGACTAGCAAACTCTTGTCATCAATATAAAAATATTTTAAAATATGATTCTCTGCTCCTCTCCTTTTGACAGACAGCTGCATCTTCTGGTGCATGTCCCTGAGACATGAAGGTGAGGGCTGGAGTAAATGGATTTGGCCATATTGAGTGTCTGGTCACCAGGCCTATTTGAACTCTGGCAAAGTGGATACTGTCACCATCAATGACCCAACCCACTGCAAAGTCCACAGCACAGGCAAGGGTGAGAATGGAAAACTTGTCATCAATGGAAAGCCCATCTCCATCTTCCAGGAGGGAGATCCTGCCAACATCAAATGGGGTGATACTGGTGCTGAGTATTTTGTGGAATCCACTGAGGTCTTCACCAGCATGGAGAAGGCTGGGGCTCACTTGAAGGGTGGGGCCAAGAGGGACAACATCTCAGCCCTTTCTGTTGATGCACCCGTATCTGTGATGGGTGTGAGTCATGAGATGTATGACAACTCCCTCATAATCATCAGCAATGCCTCTTACACAGCCAACTGCTTGGCCCCTTGGGCCAAGGCCATCCATGACAACTCTGGTATCACAGAGGGATTCATGAACATAATCCATGCCATCACTGTCACCCAGAAGACCATGGACAATTCTTCTAGGAAGCTATGATGTGATAGCTGAGAGGCTGCCCAGAACATCATCCCTGCTTCTACTGGCACCACCAAGGTTGTAGGCAAGGTCATCCCTCAGCTGAATGGGAAGCTCACTGGCATGGACTTCTGTGTCCTCAACCCCAATTTTAATTTATTAGAAACACAGACCATTTATATTTTTTATTCTTTTAAATTTATTGTTTATTGTCCAAACACTACAGGTCAGTCTGGATCTAACCTGCTACCTGGAGAAACTTGCCAAATACAATGACATCTAGAAGGTGATGAAGCAGGCACCAGAGGGCTCCTTCAAGGGCATCTCAGGCTACACTGAATACCAAGTTGTCTCCTGGACCTTAACAGTAACACTCACTCTTCCACTTTCAATGCTGAGGCTGGCATTGCTCTCATTGACTACCTTGTCAAGTTTGTTTCCTAATATGATGATGAATTTGGCTACAGCAACCATGTTCCTTGTAAATAGGGGTGCTAGCAGAATATTTTCTTCTACAATTCAGTCTTTTACTCCAGTTCCTGATACAGAGATCCTTAATCTTTGGAACTTTTTGGGTAATAATAGCAGTGTCTTTGTTCTAAAGAGGTAGATGTTGGATGGGGGCTGGTCACCAGAAAGACCAAGCCATGATTGGAAGCTTGCAATTTTCAGTTCCATATCCCATTCTTCAAAGATGGGAGAGGTACTAGGAGTGGATTTAATAATTGATCATGCCTGTGTGATTGAGCCTCCATAAAAATCACAATATAACTTTCATACTTATCAGCCAATAAAATTGTTTATATCAATGTAACCAGTTACCTTCATCTTTTTAGATGTAATGGTCAATGTATTGCCTTTTTCTAAATGGAACTCTTATAAGATTTGAAATGAGATATTTTTCTTTTGAAAAAATCTTTATTAGAATATAATATATATATCAAAAACCTGACCATTTAAAACATACAATTCAATTATGTTAGCATATTCACAATGTTATATAACCATTACCACAGTCAATATTAAAATATTTTTATTAATCCTAAAAGAAATCCCCTAGCTATTAGCAGTCATACACCACTCCACCCCTGGCCCCAGGTAAGCACTAATCACTAATCTTTTTGTTAGTATAAATTTGTTTATTCTTAACATTTAATATAACAGAGAATCAGGGGTGCCTGCATGGCTCAGTTGATTAAGCATCTGCCTTCTGCTCAGATGGGATCAGGTCTCATGTCCAGCTCCCTGCTCAGTGGGGAGCCTGCTTCTCCCTCTCCCTCTACCTCTCCCTCCCCCAACTCATTCTCTCTCTTAAATAAATAAAATTTTAAAAAATATAAAGAGAATCATACAATATGGGCAGTTTGCAGTTTGTTTTTTTAACTTAGCATAAAGTTTTCCAGAATTATTGATGTTGTAGTATATATCACTATGTCATTCCCTTCTTGGTCTAGTAATATTCCATTGAACCCATTAGCTTTTTACACATAATCAACTAATTTTGCCTCCAAAGTCATTTGTCTCTCCTTTTTGCTAACAGTGGAAAAGAAAAGACAAATGTTAAGGAAAAAGCACAGAGAAATAGATTAACAGGATAATCAGCTTCTGAATAATTAATTCTAATTGACATCTTTAGGCTCTACGTGAATTCACATCTGGAATAGATCATTGAAATATTTTGGAAATCCCCCCCTTTTTTTCTACCTTTGCACATACTCACAACTATAAGGAAATAACATTTATTTTGTGCATACTCAAAAGTGGTAACTTCAGGTTGTTGAATAATTAAATATATTTCTCTATCACCAAAAAAAATTAGAGTTTTCGATCTTGTTTACTTACCCAACATGTAAAAATTCCTTCCCCTTTACCATTTTATGCATAGAAACTCAGCTTTTCTGATAAGAGTTGTGGTTTTGTCTTTTCACAGAAGTATCTATTTTCTAATTCATACCATAACTACTTCATTTTCTCACTCTATATTTGGTTATAATTAGCTAATATTTAACAGTGATAAATACCTCTCCTCCAATTTCCTTTCTAACTTTCCAATTTACTTTTACCTTAGATTTTGTGTTGTTTTTTGATGATTATGAATTAAAAAAAGAATCACTGACTACTGAACTGAATTTGATATTACAACATAGTTAGCAATATTCACTGGAATATTCCCTAAAGTGTATTATTCAATCAAAGATATATAGACATTTATGAAGACACTATTTTGCCTATGGCCATACCACCCTGAACGGGCCCGATCTCATATGAAAACACTATTTACTGAGAAAAAACAATTAAGTTGGTACTGAGACATTCAGATAAAGTTACCTCATTTGGGAACCCAAAATGAAAATTCTATTGTGAGAATTATTTGAATAATATGTTTACCATCTACTTCACAATTAACAGCTAATTCTTTTTTTTTTTTTAAAGATTTTATTTATTTATTCGACAGACAAAGATCACAAGTAGGCAGAGAGGCAGACAGAGGGAGGAGGAAGCAGGCTCCCTGCTGAGCAGAGAGCCCAATGTGGGGCTCGATCCCAGGACTCTGGGATCATGACCTGGGCTGAAAGCAGAGGCTTTAACCCACTGAGCCACCCAGGTGCCCCTAACAGCTAATTCTTAATACCAGTGATTGACTAATAACCCATTGCACTGATATTCATGTTCCTTTCAAAATCAATACAAAAAATACTATTTTATAAATTTGTACTTTAATAATTAACTGTCAACGAAAAGGTCACTTTTTTTTTCTATAAAGAATCTATAAAGTTCTGAGTTACATTAAAAACCTCAAGGAAATTATCTTTTCTATTGACTAATTCCATTTTTAAAAATTGAGAACTATTATTTAACACACTACAGTGAAGATTTTCTTCTCATTTTTTTCTCACACTTGTAGAAAAGCTAATTATATTCTTTTGTTCTTACTTTAAAGTGTATTTATGGGCACCTGGGTGGCCCAGTCAGTTAAGTAGCTGTCTTTGGCTCTGGTCATAATCTTGGAACTCGAGCCCCGAGGCTGGCTCCCTGCCCAATGGGAAGCCTGCTTCTCCTACACTCTCTCTCTCTTTCTGCCCACCCCCCCAACTCATGCTCTCTCTCTCTTGCTCTTGCTTGCAGTCTCAAATAAATAAATAAAAATTTTTTTCTTTTTTCTTTTTATTTATTGTAAAAAATATTTTATTTATTTGATTTTTTGACCCTGGGATCATGACCTGAGTTTCACCAACTGAACCACCCAGGTGCCCCACAAATAACACCTTTAAGAAAAATGTATTTATTTTCCTTTTGGTAGGAAAACTTTATAGTTACTTTCTTTTAAAAATATTATAAAGATTTTATCTCATTTGAGTTATGTTATATTCTGTATTTTTAAAACAGTATTTCTAAAATATGTTTTTAACTCTTTCAACTAATTTTCTTTGTTCTAATGCAATAAGAACCTAATTCTAAGCACCTGATAATATGTGTTGCTGTAAATTCACTTAGTGCCTTGTGTTTCTGTTTCAACTTCTTCAGTCATGAATCCTGTAACATAAATACCAATCTTTTTTTCAGAAGTTGCCTACAAACTACCAAATATATCTATGAATTGCACAGATAGACCTTACTAACTGTATCCACAAAGCTGGATATTTGAAAATTATATTATCAATTATATTACATTACCTGATGTTTAGTATCATAGCTAGCAAGAATTAGTCCTGCCAGAAATAAACTGTGACTGTTCTACAGATTATTTAATAATTGTTAGCCATCTATTTGGGACCTCCAAATTTTGGAATTGGGTATCTATGTTTAAATGTGACAGCTATAAAATTCCCTTTTAATTATCCTATGTGTACCTTGAATTCACTTATGTAGAATCAAACATGTGGAGAAAAAACATACAAATATCTCCATTTACCTATCTAAGAGAGTATAGTAAGAATTATTGGGGGTGGGGGGATTAGGAAATTAGAACCACAAGTCTCTGTTCCAGGGCCGCCTTTGACTTTCAAGAGTGGATTAGTCTTGGCCAACCCACATGATTCTGAGATTTTTATTTCTTTCTCCATGCAACAAGGATAGTGAACAAGAAAGTCTTTGAGGTCCCTTTAAATTTAAGTTATCTTTAACTATACTGTGAAATTGGATAAAGGAAAACTCATGGGTTATGGACATTGGGGAAGGTATGTGCTATGGTGAGTGCTGTGAAGTGTGTAAACCTGGCGATTCACAGACCTGTACCCCTGGGGCTAATACTACATTATATGTTAATAAAAAATAAAAAATTTTAAAAAATAAAATAAGAGTTAGAAGACCAGAAGTGGGAGCTCTCACACACTACCATTCATCATCAGTCCCAGACCCTAAAGGAAGAGAGATGCCTTGCATTCCTAATGAAAATCCACGACACATTTTGAATTCTCAATTTATTCCAATAAATTTGTTTGTAATAGCCCCTCCCAAGTCCTCCCTTTCCTCTATAAAAGAACATTCTTCTCCTTTGTTCTCCAGACTTGCTACAGTTTTGCCATAGTTTGCATTTCCTGAATTGTAATTTTTTTGTTATTCCCAAATAATCCATTTTGCTGATAAAATAACTGGCTATTTTATTTTTAAGGTTAACAATACACTGTTAATTAAATAAGGAGGCCATTAGACTGAGGTGTCTCTAACGCCATGGTGGCCTACATAAGCAAACCAAAATCTAATCCTGTAATTGCCTCAGGGTTATGAAACCAAAGTTCTGTAAGGACAACCAATCATACACAGCTAATTAGACTTTAAAGTTGAGCCAACTAATAATCTCCTTACTTTGCATCCATCTTCTCGCTATAAATGTCTTTGTGAAGGAATGCTCCTAACCACTTCTAGTTTGGTGTTGTCCAATTCAACTTAATTTTTTCTCAGACAAACCCTTACATTTTTTTTCTTTTTTTAAAATTAATTTTATTTTTTTTCAGCATTCCAAAATTCATTGTCTATGCACCACACCCAGTGCTCCATGCAATACGCGCCCTCTATAACACCCACCACTAGGCTCACCCAACCCCCACCCCTCCACTCCAAAACCCTCAGTTTGTTTCTCAGAGTCCGTAGTCTCTCATGGTTCATCTCCCCCTCTGATTTCCCCAACACCCTTCTCCTCTCCTTCATACATCCAGTGTTCTCCGTGTTATTCCTTATGCTCCACAAGTAAGTGAAATCATATGATAACTGACTCTCTTTGCTTGACTTATTTCACTCAGCATAATCTCCTCCAGTCCTGTCCATGCTGATACAAAAGTTGAGTATTCATCCTTTCTGATGGAGGCATAATATTCCATTGTATATATGGACCATATCTTCTTTATCCATTCATCTTTTGAAGGGCATCTTGGCTCTTTCCACAGTTTGGTGACTGTGGTCATTGCTGCTATGAACACTGGGGTACAGATGGCCCTTCTTTTCACTATATCTGTATCCTTGGGGTAAATACCCAGTAGTGCAATTGCAGAAACCCTTACATTTTTAATATGCCTCAGTTTATCTTTAAACAACACTCAGCTATCTGAGTAAGAAAGTCTTAAATGGCAAAAATTTGTCTCAATAGAGAACATCAGTGTAACAGAAAATGAATACAGAGTAATATTTTGTTCAATAATGGGTGAAGACTAAGAAGAGTTCTAGAAGTCTTTACATTCACCAAATAATTTTAATAAATCCTCTCACTGACATGATCATAAGGGAGAAGAACCTATAAAAGGATACACTAGCAATTTTTGCAGCAATTTGAAAAACATACCATCATAGTGAAGTTCCTGCTTCTTTAGGTTTACATATTACACAGTCTGTGTCATAGCTAATAGAAAATGAAACAGAAAAGACTATAGAAAAATAATGAATGAAGACTCATTCTGAATCAGGGGTTTGGTCATATGCAGAAAGAGCAAATAAGAATTCTCTGCTTTTAGAATACCAAAGCTAAGAAAGCGACAATTCTAGTGTTTCTTTCTGCACAATGTGGTCAATCTAGGTGGATTTCTGCAGGGAGCCTATGGGCTATGTAGAGTCTAGTCTTATAATGATGGATTCACACAGGTAATTTAATCTTATGGGAACATGGGAACTGGCAGGACCACACTTAGAGTGTATATTTACATAAACAGTATTCATGGTCTACAATTTAAATACATTTAATCTTATTCATTTATAAATAATAATTCACACCATTAACCTCCTCAACTAAACTTTTAAAAAAGATTTTATTTATTTATTTGTCAGAAAGAGAGAGCAGAAGAAGAGGGAGAAGCAAGCTCCCCACTGAACAAGGAGCCTGATGTGGGATTCGATTCCAGGACCCTGGGATCATGACTTCAGCAGAAGGCAGACTCTTAACTGACTAAGCCACCCAGGTGTCCCTCAACTAAACTTTTTTTTTTTTTTAAGATTTTATTCATTTATTCAGGGGAAGGAACAGAGGGAGAGGGACAATCAGACTCCACACAGAGCCAGACCTGGGGCTCAATCTCACAACCCTGAGATCATGACCGGAGCCAAAGTTAAGAATCTGATGCTTACCCCAGGGGGTGGGAAGATGGCGGGGAACTAGGAGGAGGCTCTGGTTCAACCTGTCCCCTAAAGTGAGCTGATTACCTACCAAGGAACTACGATCACTCATGAAATCAGCCTGAGATCAGAATTCTACTCGTCAGGATCTCTACGGGGTCAGAAGAGGCCAGTGGGACCTCAGGATCTCTACGGGGGCAGAAGACGCCAGTGGGCAGGTAAAGCAGAACGGGAACACCGGACTGGTATTGGAAGATAAACAAAAGGGGGAGGGAGCCACCAGAGGAGACGCATTGGGAAGTTATACCCCAATACGAGAGTCCCCTAAGACTGGGGACCAGCATTAACTTGAAGACTGATAAAAAGCACTCAAAAAGAGAAAAGATCTCAGGATGAAATTGTGGGAATTGGAACTATTAGGGACAGGGGCTTAAGTCCCCCACGGAGGGCAGACACCCCTGGCGCTGAGCCAGAGAGAGTGCAGCGGAGAAACCAGGTCCTGGTCGCTGAGCTGCAAGACCTCCTAAGGGCGCTTGGGATGTGGCAAGGGCTGGGACCCTCCCGGAGCAGAAAGAGATTTTTGCAGTCCCCACGTGTGTGCCCCGCAGCGCTAGCAGAGCCTGAGACTCGCTCCACCCCCTCCCCTGAGAGAGGCTCTCGGGCACCAGAGGAGGGATCTAGGACCCAGAAAGTCTCATCACTCTCAGCTCTGGCCAGCAGGAAAATCTCTGTGTGCCTTCCCTGCTTGGAACCTCTCGGGCGGTCTGGAGCTGCCCAGACAGCTGCTCCTTGTGGTTTTGAGTACAAGCAGGACACACAGGTGTCCCCAGAGATCGCGGCTGGGAACCTGCCCTGCAGCACCCAGAGGGGAACGGACTGGGGCTTCTCTCTGGGAGGGAGGTCTGGGTGCAGTTTGCTTTCCTCTAAACCTCCAAGAACCATCCGGAGCTGCCAAGGGGGGAGAGAAAACAAAGGAACAGACATAAA
>PISX010008115.1:0-84204 GCA_004024625.1 Mellivora capensis | reverse complement strand
TGATTCTGCCTCTGGAATGTGACTTTGCTCTGCAAACAATGTGGATCCCTAGATGTGTAAGAATTAAACCATCATCGTCATCTTTATTAATATTATCATGTACTTATTCATAGACTGGAGATTACAGTATGAGGGGTGAATTCATTTTCATGACAAAGCATTTCATGGTTTACACTGATCTGAGTGCCTTTCAAAAGGGAGTACCAAGCTCTTCCCCTGGTCATCTGCTGTATCAGGGGCTTCTGCTGGTAGAAGTAGGTCAGTCATCAAGTATCCTCTCTCTAGAAACCTGAGTATGTCTGGGCTTGCTGGTGGTGGGACTAGCTTAATCTCGGGAGGTGGGGGAGGTGGGGAAAGGGATGATTCTGGAGAATGCTGTTGTCTTTACGAGAAGTAAAGGCAAGGCAAGGACTTGGCAGCTCTTCTCTCCGCAGGCCACTTTCCCTGGCCCTTCTGGCAGGCGTATCATGGTGGGGGCAGGGGTGGGAAATCGTTAATGTTTATTTTCTCAGCAGCTCCACAAGTAAGTATATACAACTATATCACAAATCACAAAAAGTCAAATCTAGATTTATGAGGCTAATGAGATTGGCAGTTTCAGCCTTGAAGGGATCCAATTCTTAAGGGCTCCTCAAGGACTTCTGTTTTCAGAGTTCAAGCAGATCTGTTACCTTCTTGACCTGAATACCTAATGAAAAACTAAAAACAATATCCGTATTAGCTCAAGGTTATAATTAAATGGAAAGCAAAATTTAGAATAAGAGCAGAACCATGGATGTAGACCAGTTCACAAGAGTCATAAGACATTACCAGCTCTGTAAATAAATAATGCCCCCGGCCAGAGTAAATAATTAGCAAGTATCCATCTTTGATTATGAATAGCAGTAGAACTGAGAATATTCACTTACTAAAGCAATGGCCACTTCAGTAACTCAGTCTAATTAAAGAGGAAAAAAATAGGGGCGCCTGGGCTCAGTGGGTTAAAGCCTCTGCTTTCAGCTCAGGTCATGATCCCAGGGTCCTGGGATCGAGCCCCCCACATCGGGCTCTCTGCTCCGTGAAGAGCCGGCTTCCTCCTCTCTCTCCCTGCCTGCCTCTCTTGCCTTCTTGTAATCTCTGTCTGTCAAATAAAAAAATAAAAATCTTTAAAAAAAAAAAAGATGAAAAAAATGTAAGATATCTAGAAAAAAAAACTGTTTAGATCCGCCAGTCTATGGACTCTGAAAAACAACCTGAGGGGTTTTGAAGGGGTGGGGTGTGGGAGGTTAGGGGAGCCAGGTGGTGGGTATTAAGGAGGGCATGGAGCACTGGGTGTGGTGCAAAAAACAATGAATACTGTTACGCTGAAAAGAAATTAAAAAAAAAAACAGTCATGGAGTAATACGATAGTTTCTGCCCACAGTAATAATTCACAACACTGCCACGAGAGTCAAGGCATTGTGTTCGGCTCGGTTTTTGTTGTTTTTTTTAAGATTTTATTTATTTATTTGACAGAGAGAAACGCAGCAAGAGAGGGAACGCAAGCAGGGGGAGTGGGAGGGACAGAAGCAGGCTTCCTGCTGAGCAGGGAGCCCGATGTGGGGCTGGATTCCAGGACCCTGAGACCATGACCTGAGCCGAAGGCAGACACTTATCCAACTGAACCACCCAGGCACCCCAAAGCATTGTGTTGATAAGTTGTGTGTGACATTGGAATCTCTTTAGTAAAATATGATAGATGTTTCTGGAAATGTGAAGTAGTAGTCAAAGATGTCACTGAGTGAGTAGCTTTCAAAAAAAGAAATTATTTCATATATTTAAGCCATTTTAATGGGGAGCTTAAAGTTCTACTGAATAGATTAAATGTAGCAGAAAGTTCTAATCCAGAAGCATGAGATGAAAAGAAGCTTGGAATTCTTGAGATGGGGGACAGTGGCTAGGATAGTGAAGCCCAAAGCATGGTAACCCTTACTCTTACACTTATACATGCACACTTACACACACACAGAGCACATACTAAAAATATACATGTAATTTTTAAAATTAGTCATAATGGCCATGAGTGGAAAAGAGATGCCTTAGTATCTGGGAAGGCCATTGATTGGGCCGAACTTAGAAGGGCCGGGATGAGTGGCTGGTTTCAGCAAGCTTGTCTGTAAGTGAAACTTGGATCCTTTTAGTACTGGGGTGAAATTCCCCCACCCCGTGCCATCAGCACCAGCAGCAGCACTCTGTTTCATTTGTTCCCACTGGACGCCCCCTGACTCACGCCTCTTCCTACCAAATGCCAAGACTCTATGAACAGGAAGGGAAGTGGGAAAGAGGGGCAGGAAACAGAAGAATGGATCTTACTTTATCAGCTTAAAAGAGGGCCATTGGCTGGCTCAGCTAATAAGGCATGTGACTCTTGATCTCAGGGTTGTGAGTTCAAGCCCCACCTTGAGGGTACTTAAAAAAAGAAAGAGCCTTGCTAAATAAGCCTCTATAATTGTTGTGTTTAAATGCTGGCCCTCTAACAAATCAGGCTTGGTTCCTCATATTGGCAGATAAAAAGAAAATAGGGTATGTAACTATACCTCTAGCATAAGGTATCTGCCTTTTAAGGAATTAAGTCATATAAGTACCTTAAGAAATTATGGTTTTACCTGGTGGTGGGTATTAAGGAGGGCACATATTGCATGGAGCACTGGGTATGGTACATAAACAATGAATTCTGGAACACTGAAATTAAAATAAATAAAAATTTTTTAAAAAGAAATTATGGTTTTTATTTCATACAAATAAACACCCCTTCTCCTCTTTATTGCTGTATGATAGACTTCCAACATAATTTATTCTCTAGACCCCTCTTTAGAAATACGGACCTACCACATTAATTATAACCACGTTGATTATAAAGAAGCATTAACTGAAAAGCATTTCCTGTGATTTAGGGGTATAAAGCTGTTTCCCTGTTACTAAAGACTATCTGCTAAATACTACAAAATAAAAATTTTAAGCCAAATCCTTCCACAATCTTAGGCTCATATCCTGCTTCAGACAAAGATGAACACTTGGTACATCAGACGCCATACTGCCCCTCTATGCACGTTAGCGAAACACGCTGCAAACGTTCGGCCTTGCTGCCCTGACTAGACTGGCCTCGCGCTCTTCCATTTATTTTGTGTTCTGGGCAGCACAGAACTTTTGGCAGAGTTTTGGACCACAATGGCTGAGGGATTAAAAAGGGATACGTGCTAGGGATAATTCCTAATCTGCCGCAAAAATAAAACAGAAGGAGGGGCGCCTGGGTGGCTCAGTGGGTTAAAGCCTCTGCTTTCGGCTCAGGTCATGATCCCAGGGTCCTGGGATCGAGCTCCGCATCGGGCTCTCTGTTCAGCGGGGAGCCTGCTTCCTCCTCTCTCTCTCTGCCTGCCTCTCTGCCTACTTGTGATCTCTGTCAAATAAATAAATAAAATCTTTAAAAAAAAAAAAAGAAGGAAAACTAGGTATTAAAATGCAAGATTTACAGTGGCTTGAAATCCTGTGAAGGAAATAGTCAAGAGAACAGAGAAATCAGTGGGTAATTGGTGAGGAACAGGGGGAAAGTGCTTTGACGTGAAGAAAAACACCATTATCATCAGGACTTGCTAACAGTGGACAAACAGTAGAGGGGAGAAACCATTGCCTAAGGCACATTCCCACTTGAAGGGATTTGAAGAGAACAGAAGCTGGGACTAGGTCCCCATGGGAATTCTGCTAAAAAGCAGTGGTTTTCTGAGCATGGTCCTGGACCAGCAGCATCCCTATCACTCAGAATTTCTTAAAAACTTAACTCTTTGGCTCCCAAATTCGCTAGGCGATTCTAATGGCTGCTGAAGTTTGGGAACCATAGGGTTATGTTTTAGCTGGGCTTTCCTTTCCATGCTGCGTCACCGGCTATATGTGTGTGTCTATATTTAAAATTTTGGTTTGGAATAGAAAACTTTATAGTTTTGCTTTTTTTAAGCCAGGGATGTTAGGGGAGGAATAATCAACACAAAGTGGAGTCACTAAATTATAATAGGCAATCTTTTTCTTTTTAAAGATTTTATTTATTTATTTATTTATTTATTTGACAGAGAGAGTGAGAGAGCACAAGCAGGGGGAGCAGCAGAGGCAGAGGGAGAAGCAGACTCCTTGCTGGGCAGGGAGCCCGATGCAGGGCTTGCAAGATCCCAGGACCCTGGGATCATGACCTGAGCCAAAGGCAGATGCTTAACTGCCTGAGCTACCCAGGTTCCCCTATTAAAATGATAGAAAAGACCAACAGGAAAATAGGCAAATACTTTTTTGTTTTTATATTCTTTTTCTTAACAGTCAAGTGTGAGTCACTTGAAATTCTCTTGATTTAAACATAATATTTATTTTCATTTGGAAGGAACCTTAGAAACATCTATTACCACCTTCTCGTTTTACAGTTGAGGAAGCCGATGGGGTAAGGATAGAATTAATGTGCCCACGTTAATCAGAAATTCACCATCCTGATTATAAGGCAGAGGGATTACAGGTAGAAGTTTAAATCAGTAGCTATTCTTGATTTGGAGGGAAAATAAAATGTTCATGCACATTTTATAAAATTAAATGGGCCATTTAACTGCCTTCCCCATCTCCTGGCTGCTGCCCACGGCTGGTGGCTAAGACTCGGATCATGAGAGGAACACACGCTCTCTCAAAGGAGGCCAGGGCTCCGCAGAGCAGACCCTGCGTGGCCCCAGCTGCAAGGCTGTCTTTGCCAGAGGAATGAAAGAGTCTTTTCACTGCCTGCTTCTTCCTGCCCCCCTGCCAGGCATAGCACCAGCAGCAGCAGCCCCACCTTCCTTCTGCAAATGCATTCTTCAGTTCTAGAAGGAAATCATAAGCGACCTCCCAGGGAGGATTGCTTGTAAGTAAAGGAATAAACTTTATGATAATTATTAATCACTATTATTTTACTTATGCACTATATCCCTCCTTTCAGAAGATATTTAAGGAAGCACTTTGTTGTTTAAGGGGCTGGATGTCTGTCCCATCCTCTACCAGGCCTCAGCGTCCTCAGAAGGCAAGGGGATGGAGAGTCAGCCGTGAATCCATGTCTCAGTGCTTCCTGCAGCGCTGAGTTGGCTGCCTTGCACACACTAAGGGCTCCAAATATCCACGGAGAGAGGAATGAGGGAACGTGGCAAGGGAAAATTTCCCATTTGTCCGATGAGAGGGATAATTCCTAAGAACTGAATCCTTAGGGTTTTGGTTTACTTTTAGGAGTAAAGTTAGTAAGAGTACACAAAGTGGTGTTAGGGTCACCCTGAAGTCAAGCATGGCAGCCCAGGTCCTCAGGTATTTCCAAGTCTGGGCAAAGAGTATTTTCTAAGAGGGTAATGCTGGGGTTGGGAAACATTTCAAACCAGAGTCCAGGCAGACTTCACAACTGGGATAAGTTTTGGTTCCAAATGAAAATGAAAACTCAGAGTTAACCAAAAAAGCAATGGTGACATCATTCTGAGATTTGGAGACAGATTGTTATATGTCATTTAACTAAGGTATCTGCCAATACTCTGATACCAGTTATCCTGAAGAGTATAAAACTAGAATGTCATATAAACTCTCCATTGCAATACTCCTAATCTATTTTTTTACTACTACGGCTTCTGCAATAGATCTTAAGTGACTAGATGAATTAATATGGTTTTTTTTTTTTTCATTCTGTCTGGGCCTTTTGCTATTTAAAGTCTTAACAAACAGTGACGCGGACAAGATGTTGACACTTGGAAGAAAAAAAGCTGAGACAATGACCGTGGTAGCAAATTAATAGCTGATTTAGTTTAGAGGAAAGTGGAAGTATTTGAAGAAAAAAACCCTACAATTTAATTTTTGAAACATTATATTTATGCTCAAAAAGATTATGGTTTGATACATTAAGGTTTTAAATTTTCACTTTAGTAAAAATTGATTAAAACATAAAACAAACATCTAAATATATAGACAGCTTGACTTCTGTAAATATTGAATTTGACACACACAGTAACCAACCGATTAAGTTGACAAATGTTTTAGTTTCTAACACCTTAGCTTGCCACTCTATTAGGAAAGGCATAGAATGCCATATTAGAAATAACTTCCTATTGGCAAATTTTTAAAAGTTAGGAGGAATAAAAATATCTTGGCTGGGCGCATGGGGATTGTGGGGAATTCATATTCTATTCCAGTGATTGATAAACATGATCTGAACGCTGAAATTTTCTCTGTTTTGTTTTGGATGGCCCTTCTTTCTCAAAAGCTTTCCAAATTGGTTTTTCTTTATTTGTAAGCTGAGGTAAGCCCTGTGAGGGAAGAGGCCATGCCTGTGTTGTTTATTCCTGTACGCCCAGCAGCTAATGAAGTGCCCGGCTCATGTTCATAAAATAGAAGGGATACAGAAGCAACCAAAGAAACAGTATTTTTGTTGTTGTTGACATGTTTAAAATATCTTAATATGATCGTTTCCTTGAAAGAAAAACAATGGGCTTTAAAATTTTATAGCCATGATCATTTTATGAATTGTCATATACATACCTTGAATCCTTTTTTTTATTTGTTTGTTTATAATATTTAGACTTCAAGCATGTTGCAGCAAGAACAGGGAATGCACAAAAAAATTATGGACTGTGAATGTGCCAAGGAAAGTGATTATTCATACTTATCAGAGAATGTATTATTTTTTAAAAGCTTAATAAGAGTAATTTTAATATATGTGTCTATGAACCAAACATTTTGGGTTAAGGACTATCCATCACACTGGTGAGTGAGAAGGTGTCACCAGGGGAGCAGTTCTGCTTCTCCTTTGCCTGTGTAACTAACAAGGCTGACAAAACATGGACATCTACCTCTCCATTTATTCTCAGAATCCCTGCTCTAAGAGGAGCTCAGATTACACTATTTTAAAAATGCACATAGGCTTCCAGCCTTTTGTAACTAACATACTTTCAGAATTCAGCTGTGCTCAAATTTTCAACTGGAAACTGAATTGAGTATCAGAATTAGAGTCAGTGTTTCATACGTGATAGGTAATCAGATATTTGACTGTTTCTTTGAAATTGCTGAATCAGAATTCCTATCCAGGCAAGAAGATGGAATGGGAAGAGAAGTATAAGATTAGCTTCAAAATAATGAGCGAGTCCAGGGACTTGGAGGGAGGTGCCCAAGGCAAGGGTGGCCGTGGTGGTGCTGGTGGGGTTGATGGTGGGGAGAGGGGTGTGATCATCTCGGTGGAGGAAGAGGACAAGTTTCCAGGGCAGTTGTGGCATTTGAAATAGATCTAGAAAGCAAAGAGTATAGAAATCATAGTCTGTTCTGGAACAGCAGAAAGTGCAGTGTGGCTGAAGTGTAGAAGTGTAAAGAGAGGGAAGGAGGAGGGATGAGGCTGAGAAGGGACATCTGACCAGCTGTCATGGAGACTCTTAGACTCTTTCTAAAGACTTTACATTTATTCTCCAGGCAATGTGGAATAATTAAAGGATTTTAAGCGGGAGAGTAAAGTGAACAGATTATGTTTTAGAAAACTGTGGTCGCAGTTGGAGAAAAGATTGAGTTAGAGAGACCAGAAAGAGGAGCCTATTATGGAAACCCAGGTAAGGAATGACAATAGTCTGAACTGGAGTGGCAATAGTGGGGTGTTTAAAGACATTTTGAAGGTAGAATTCACAGGATTTGCTCTTGGTTCTGTGTGAGAAAGGATAAGGAAATCAGAGGATGAGGCCATATCCCTAGTATGCTGGGCACCCTAAAATGAGGTGATGTGGCTTTACTCCTCTCATTTATTCCCCAAATATTTGTTCACCAAGGATTCCATTTCAGGTACTCTGCTCGACTGTGGTGCTACAGAGGTAAATATATATGATTGTAATTCTAAAGGCACCAACAGTATATGAAATTACATCACTCCAAATTACATCATTACAAAGTCAAAGCACTAAGGATAAAGTTGAAAAAATATTGTAGCATGTATAACCAATATCCTTAGTAGAAACTCAGTAGAGAAGGGTAGATATCTATAGGCAGTTCTTAGTAGAAGAAACACATAAAGAGATGATTGGCTTTCCCAAAAACCAAAGAGACGTGCATTAAAATAACAACAACTAAATATTTAGGGGGAGAGTCGAGTGGATTGATAAAAATGAAAAAATAAACATAGTAACATATCCCAATTTTATAGACTGGAACACACACACACACACTGACATGAAGGAAAAATGAAAAACGTAAACACTAAATTGTTAATAGTGTTTCTTCCCAGACAATGAGGTTATAGACCTGGCGATTTTCATTTAATTCTTCATGATTTTTTTTATTATATAATTTTTTTCTTCTTAACTATGCATTACTCCTATAAGCTGAAAGTAACTAATAATGCTATTTCTAATTCAGAAAAAAATGGTAAAGAGCATTGCATGTAGAGGGGAGGGAAGAGAGCCATCCGGCAGTGGAAAGGAGTTGGAAGTGTGGCATGTTAGAGACCCATAGCACTTCAGCATCCCACAGCATCAGGTGCCACAGACAGCCCAGAAGTCATGCACAAGGGTTTAACACTTACCCTAAAAGTAGTAAGGAACTAGGTACTGTTTCCAATCAGGAGAGACATGGTCTGTGAGCAGATGCCTCTGGGGTCAGCATGGAGAATGGACAAAGGGGAGTTGTTGAGTGGTCAGGAGGTTACAGTAGGAGGCCAACGGGTGATGGGACCTCCCGTGGCAGGAGGACCCTTGTCAAGTTAAGTGTGTGAGCTTCCTGTGCTTTAGTTGTCTAATTGTAAAACAGAAGTAAGAATAGCACCTGCCCTGAGGCTGGATGTGTCCTGAAACTAACGAAGGTCAATTTTCAGGACCCATCCCTTGTGTCTATGGAAGTGTTTATTTTTTTAAGTACTAATTTTGACATTTGTAATTTTCTTTTTCTTTTATTTTCTTGTGATAAGAACAAACATGAGATCCCTCCTCTTAAAAAAAAAATGTAAGTGTAGGGGCGCCTGGGTGGCTCAGTAGGTTAAAGGATCTGCCTTCAGCTCAGGTCATGGTCCCAGGGTCCTGGGATTGAGCCCCGCATCAGGCTCTCTGCTCAGCAGGGAGCCTGCTTCCTCCTCTCTCTCTGCCTGCCTCTCTGCCTACTTGTGATCTCTGTCTGTCAAATAAATAAATAAAATCTTTTAAAAAAATGTAAGTGTAAAAAAATGTAAGTGTTCCATATAGTGTTATTAACTGTGGTACTATGTTGCCTAGCAGATCTCTGGAACTTATTCATCTTGTGTGTAATTGAAACTTTATATCCATTGATTAGCAACTCCCCAACTCCCTCTGCTGCCAGTCCCTGGTAACCACCATTCTAGTCTTGGATTCTGTGAGTTTAACTATTCCAAGCATCTCATACATGTGGCATCATGCAGTATTTGTCCTTTTGTGACCAGCTTCATTCACTTAGCACAATATCTTTCTTCAAAGTTTATCCATGTTGTAGCATACTGCAAGATTTCCTGACAGTTGTATTTTTCTGTTCTTTTTCTTCAAAAGGGTCAGACCCTATAATGGTACAAGTTTTAGGTTTCAGGGAAGTTGGAGCCATTTCCGACCATGCTCTCAGGGAGGAATGAGCTAATTTATATTGAGTGTGTCGCCCACGGTACCTGCCAGAGGGGTGTCAGCTGTTTGTATTATGAGAAGGTTTGGGGCCAGTATGAAGAATGAGAGATGAATAGGGCTCAGGGCTGAATCCTGGGGGACACCAGACTTTAACAATCAGATTGCGGTGGTGGTTACATGAATCTGTATAATGTCACGGTCGCGTATACTCCCCCCGCCAAAAAGCGCGTGTAAAAACTGGTGAGATCCAGTCTTACAGTTAACTGTACTGTGCCCGTATAGATTTCCTGTTTTTAATACTGTACAATTGTTTTATAAGATGTTATCCTTGTGGAAAGCTGGCTGAAGGGTACATGAGACCACTCTTCTTGCATCTTTTTCTGAGTCTTTGTCTCAAAATAAAAAGTTAAAAATATTGGACCAACCCAAAACAGCCAAATAGTTTAGAGTAAGATATTGTGTGCTGATATTATTTTTATGGCTCTCTTGAGCAGTGATCTGATTTCAGGCTAATTTAAGAAGAATGCAACCAACTGCTCAAGCTAAAACAGGTGTGACATTCCCGCTATCATCTGTCTCCGGTCCATAAGAACCCTAAATCTTTATAGAACAACAACAACAAAAAAAATCAGGCAGAGGCAAGACGACTAGGCAGGAAATTTCTGAGAAGGGGCTCCCCAACAAGGAGCAGCTTGGGATTTCCCTGTGGCACTGGGGATTGTAGAGAGGGAGAAATGCCTAGTCAACCCAACCCCTGACTTATTCCCAAGACACCAGGAAAACAAATTCTATTTCATTCACATATTTCCACAGAAATATTAATAAAGGGAAAATAGAATCAGCTAGATTTTTTTTGGTTGTCTGTTGCTTTGAGAAAAAATAAAATCATTAATAACCTTTAGATTTTCCTCTTCTCATAGATCCTGGGGGATAGATGGTCTGTTTGAAGTGATTTGGTTCCATAGTACTCAAAATTTGGTCTGTGGATGCCAGCAACATTGTCATCCTATGGGGTCTTGCCAGAGATACAGAATCTCAGGCCCCACCCCAGACCTACTGAAGATGAATCTGTATTTTTCAAAGTATTTAGAGGATGTGTATGCACATTAAAGAAAAGCCTTGGTCTTGCCAATCCTGTGTTTCCACCATATTCATTATCACCAACAGAAAATTAATAAAGAGGAAAATTACTGCCAGCAGTTGGGAAAATAACCTCCTATCACCAAAAAGATCCAAGGAGTAAGATACTGATTTTTAAATACTCTATGAACAAAATCTCATTTTTTAAAAAAGATTTTATTTATTTATTTGTCAGAGAAAGAGTCCACAAGCAGGGATGAGGGGCAGAGGGAGAAGCAGATGCCCCCTCTGAGCCAGGAGCCTGATGTGGGACTCAATCTCAGGATCCTGGGATTACGACCTGAGCCCAAGGCAGCTGCTTAACTGGACTGAGCCACCAAGGTGTCCCACAAAATCTCATTTTAAAAAAATCTTCCTGTTCCACGTGATGGTCTGCTTCTGCTGGTTTTGGGTTTGCAGTTGAGAGGCCCCTGTGGTGGGAGAGCTTGGTAGAGGGAAGGGACCACACTTGTGGCCCCGACAGCTTCCACCTGGCCAAAGCCGGGAGCTTTCTCTTCCATATAGTGTGGAGGCTGCCCTCGAGGGACTGGAGCTCAGAAGGAACCAGAGAGGAGAGAGGCAATAGGGATTCTATATCCTGAGATATGTCCCTATCCGACTCCTGTACTTCCTTTGAGTGTGATACTGGAATGCGTGTTTTGTTCAGTGGCGGACTCACTCCCAGACAGGTTGTTTAACAGTGAGGTAGTGAATCCATTGCACTCAGTTATGACCCAGGAGATCTGGGGTTAGCCAAGCCCCTCCTGGACAGGTCACCTCACTGAACCGCTGTTTCTTCTTCCATAATACATGGGCAATATTTGCCCACATCTGGTGTGAGGGCTGGAGTGATAATAAATGCCCAACTAATGTGAAGGGCCATAGGGATCACACAACATAGTACCTGCACAGGCCTGCTGACAACTGCAAAGCATCACACAAGCATAAGACATTTTTATCATTGATATTCACGATGGCAAGAGTTGGTCTTAAAACCAAAGAGCAAAAATATCAGTTGTAAATATATCTGCTGCAATTAATACAGCTTGATTATAAGAATGTTGTAACATGAAAAGTAAGTAGTAACCATAAATAGTAAAGCTTAGTAAGTTTTCAGTTTTGGCTTTCCATTAGAATAAAAAGAGGGCTTTCAAAGAATTAAAACTATGGTAGTTAATGTTCCTTGAGATTTATGAACTATGCTTTTTATGATCTATTAGGTGGAACCACGTGAAAGTGCTTGTATCTGCATTTTAATATGTTTCCATCCAATATTTGCGTTATGGTAAACTTGAAAAACAGATGGGAAATTTGCTTTGGTGGTGCTTTCGTTGACAACTTCATGGATTCTATGAATCAGAACTTTGTTGTTGTTAGAGAGTTTGGAAATACCACCCTTAAAAAGACAAATTCTTTTAACCAGTTGAGGTTCTGCTTAATGCATTTCATTCCCCAAAATTTGAGGTAATGCAGATGGCATGCATTATTCAGAAGATTGGAATAGAAATGGATATACTTTGATTTGCTTCCAGTTGGAACCAATTACATTATATCAATGTTGAAATTGATATAGACAACATTTCTGGGTTAATGGGCAATATTGTTACCATGAATTTTAGCTCTATGATAGTATGTCTGTGCCTAATATAAGTATTAGAGAAAGAGAGCAATTCCCATGACATTTCTGGGCAGAGTAATCTAACTATTACAGATTTCCAAGTTATAACTGAACTTTTAGAGTCTTCCTGGCATCTCAAAAGGTTCTTTGTCCATGGAGGTATTAAACGACTACAGGGAATAGGAAAGCGTTGCTTTGGGTTGAAAGTGGTGGCTACGTTAATATACCAATGTAAATATTGTTGTGAACATTCGGGACTTAAGGGGAGGGGGAGGGAGCGGGGGCTATAAAAAAATTCTTACCACCTTATACCAAAAATTCTTATTTGAGAAGTTGAACTCACTTGTTTCTCCCGCACAACACACTTCTTCAGAGATTTTCACAGATCTGTGAAACTGAATGGTGTGAAACACCCATAGGGTGTTTCTGAGAGTGAAATGAGGTAATATGGACACAGATATTACTTGAGAGATACTAAACAATTGTTGCTTCTCTTTCTCCCTACTTTTCCCATATGTACAGTCCTCTCCAGTGTCTCCCATATCAGTAAATGCATCTAGAGGCATGTCCAGTTGCTTAACCCCAAATCTGAAAGACACCCTAACACCTTCTTCTCGCTCCACCTCCCCTCCCCTCTCTCAAACTTCAGGGAACCTATTAGGATGGCTCTAGAACTCATCTCTCTGAGCAGCAGATTTCCGTTTTACATGTTATTTTATTGGTAATGGAGGAATTTTCTCCAAAGATAAAAAATTTAAGTACCAGTAGAAATATATACGTATAGGGGTGCCTGGGTGGCTCAGTGGGTTAAAGCCTCTGCCTTCGGCTGGGGTCATGATCCCAGGGTCCTGGGATGGAGCCACGCATCCGACTCCCTCCTCGGCGGGGAGCCAGCTTCCCCTCCCCACTTTCTGTCTGCCTCTCTGCCTATTTGTGATCTCTGTCTTTCAGATAAATAAATAAAATCTTTAAAAAAAAGAAATATATATGTATATATCATTTTAAAATCACCCAAGTGATTGTAAGGTAAACTAGCTACAATTTGTTCAGCATCTGCTATGTTCAAAGTGTATTTTTGAAATTTAACAACCGCTTAAATCATGAAGTAGTTATTATCATTAATTAATTTTACCACGAGGCAACGGTGGTACAAATGGGTAAGTAAATTTGCCCAAGATCACAGAGGTCATCAGTGGCAGACTGAGAATTTGAACTCAGGCAGCTGGTTTTAAGGTCTTTTAAGGTGCTCTTGACCACTCCAGTCCGCTGCCCTTTGTGAGGTACAGAACACTGCATACCTTATCTCACTTAATCCCCAATGTAGTCTTACGAAGTAGCTCTTGTTACCTGAATTATACAAAGGTGGGAACTGAAGCACTGAGGGGAAATTGCCCAAATTTATGAAGGTGGTAGTTGTGACAGCTAGGAGTCCAACACAAATTCATCTGATAGTCCATGATTCTAGTATATATTTAATTTTAGAGCCAAATCAAAGAACCCAGAAAATTTGTGGTCTTGACAAAATTTTCTTGGTCCTAGGATGTTTCAGATTCTTCCAAAGTATGTTACTTTTTGGGAACTGGATAACCAACCCTAAGATACTGTGTTACGGTAGAAAATGCTAAGGGTTTTTTTTTTAAGATTTTATTTATTCATTTGACAGACAGAGATCACAAGGAGGCAGAGAGTCAGGCAGAGGCGGGCGAGGGGCGACGGGGAGTAGGCTCCCCGCTGAGCAGAGAGACCGATGCGGGGCTCAATCCCAGGACCCTGAGATCATGACCTGAGCTGAAGGCAGAGGCTTAACCCACTGAGCCACCCAGGTGCCCAATGCTAAGGTTTTAAAGTAAAAAATTCCAGCTTAAATTATAGTTCTACCACTTATATGTTGTGAGATTTTGATCACATTACATGGTGTTAAAAAACTTCATTCTGATTTGCAGAGAGTGGGAATTCAAAGATAATACATGGAAACTACTCATACTGAGCATAGAGTAATAGTTACTCAACAAAACACTAATTCTGACAAAATAGTAATTCTGAAAACAATCTTTAGGAATCTTGGCTTTGTTAGGTGTTTGCTGTGTTGTTTGGAATATATTAAACTTCCTGAGCTTCCATTTCTTCATCTCAAAATAGCCTCCTTATTGGTTTGTTGGGGGGTGAAATAAAATGAGGGAGGTAAAAGGATTAGCCAAGGACATTCTGCACAGTTGGGCTTCAAAATATTGATACTTCTAAGGCCCCAAATTTGACTTTTCAGAAAATGTAATAGAAACTGTTTTCAGAAAAAAAAAAAAAACTGTTTTCATCTGAAAGAGGTAAATACCAGAGTCCTTACTTAATATATCCTGATGGAGTAATTTACAGACTCCGAGAGAGGGCTTAATACATACTTTCTGTGGGCTGTTTAAAACTGTTAGCATTTTAACTTCAGTGGGAAGCACCCACAGTTACAAGTAAGGCTTCTGAATAAATACAGTTCAGTGATGCTTAGCTATGGTGTGACCTGACACCATAGGAACTTGTCTATACATAAATTAAAGAATTTCTCTGGATGACAGAACTGGTTCTTTTAAAAAGAAACCAGTATTTTCAAGTTCCACCTCTGTCCTGAATGTGATTTTGTAATAGCCAATAATTTTTTGTTGGTAATAACAATACCAATTGTTCCAAACAGACTGAGCATATAGAAAAAAATAAATTCAAATTTATTTGATTTCTCATTTTCATATGGGCCCAAGTCTTTGCAGCTATACTAGGTTGATGAGTGTTTTTTTTTAAAGATTTTATTTATTTATTCAACAGAGAGAGATCACAAGTAGGCAGAAAGGCAGGAAGAGAGAGAGAGAGAGAAGGAAACAGGCTCCCTACTGAGCAGAGAGCCCGATGCAGGACTCGATCCCAGGACCCTGAGATCATGACCTGAGCTGAAGGCAGCAGCTTAACCCACTGAGCCACCCAGGTGCCCCTGATGAGTGTTTTTTAAAGTTTATATTGCTTTAGGAAAAGAGACTTCATTTTTAAAGAAACAGCTTCAATTAGAAATCCAAACTGACCAAAAAAAAAAAAAAGAGAGAGAGAGAGAGAGAGAGAGATTGAGAGAGAGAGAGAGAAGACTATGAAACATTAATTGTTCAGAAAATAAGTATGATTAAATGATGAAGAAAGAATTTCTGGAAAGAATTGCTTGAAAACTTTAACTATAAAAATATAACCCTTGGGGTACCTGGGTGGTTCAATGGGTTAAAGCCTCTGCCTTTGGCTCAGGGCATGATCCCAGGGTTCTGGGATCGAGCCCTACAGTGGGCTCCCTGCTCATCAGGGAACCTGCTTCTCCCTCTCCCATTCCCCCTGCTTGTGTTCCCTCTTTCACTGTCTCTCTGTCAAATAAATAAATAAAATATTTATAAAATATTTATAACCCTTGGTATATTTTTATAAAGTGTCACAAAAATTAGCAGGCTTTTGTTTTTTCTTTCTTTTTTTATTTCATGAACATCATCTTTGCTTATGAACTTTCTATGAACTGATGCATTCAAATCTGTGTTCCGCTGAGTATTGTGTTCCTGGTTATCTGCTCGAACATCAGTTTATTTGGGCAGTCAGGCTGGGATGGGCCAGCTCCAAGAACTGAGAGTGCTGAAGAAGGAATTTCCAGATCTAGATCTTTCCATTGAAATTGCCTGGATATTGCCAGAAAAGTGTTAGCTGTTCTGCAATGGGAATCCCTCCAAGACAATCAAGATACCCAATAATGAATTCCTAGTGTTCAGTGGATTTTATCAGCAAGTCATCACACATTTTTCTTCTTAGCTTCCCTAATAAGTGACATACTCAAGAGGGAAAGGAGCTGGTGTCTAACTAGTATCATAGCCAATCAGCACTAAAGATAGCTTCTTAAGAGTCTTTATTCTTATAATCCCTAATTACATGGAACTTGAAAAACCTTTATAAGTATACATGAGATGCTTAAATATAATCACGATTTTAATAATGTTGAAGACATAACCGCTTTGGTGTTTTATCAAGGAGTTCTCTTTCACATTCCACTTATAGGTTTCTTCTGTAAAAAGACAAGCAGTGTTTAAACAGAAGTTCAAACTTCAGGTGTATTCTTGGTGGTCTCTGACTGAAGGGCACTGACATTTTCTTTGAGCTCTATTTTTACCTCTTGTAGAAAATCTGATGCTGTCTTTGAGATGTCCAAAAATTCCCAAGGGGTTTACAGTCTCAAGAACACCTCTGGGTCTGGGCCTTTACTTTCCCTAATTGAGCTCATGGATTCTCCCAGAATTATTCATATATTTGTCTTGTTCTGTACCATGTAAACAAGATGGGTATTGAGACTTTTTTCTAAATTTCTTACCAAAACAAAACAAAAACAGAACACAAAGAATTTTTTGAAAACTACACTGACGGATTCAGGAAATTTAGGCTTCTTACATCACAATAGCAAAAACAACTTCAAATGCAAAATCTGGCAATTTTTTTCTTCTGAGTCCTTTGTCAATCTACCATGTTGCTTTTCCTCCCTTCTCAGTTGTCACTGCCCCTCATTCTTCACTCCATCTGCTGCCAGTCTGCTCATTTCTAATGCAGTATTACAAAATGCTCTAAGTATTCTTTCATTTATTTTCTATTATTTGCCTGTGTCCTTGGGGACTCACCCTGTCCCTAAGTGGCTTACAAAACTTCTTTAAAGCAATGCAGCTGCTATAAGGAGAATTTTGGTGTTTGGTTTTAAACTCTTCTGCCACTTCATTATGCATTTTAAGCATATAGAAAACAAGTACTTTACTATACCAGCCATTAGCTCCTTTATAACATAATATAAAAAATACCAACTTGGCTAGAACAAAGCCGAATCAGGCTAGTAAGAAATACTAAAGGAATTGTTTTCCATACTATGATTGTTTTTTTCTTTAAGGATATATATATATTTGCTAAGGAAGAGACTCAATATTTCATATGGAAATATAAACTTACAAGGCCTACATAAGTATCTCTAACTCTGTAAGTAAGAAATTACTTTTGTCTATTTATTACTCCATTTTTAAAATGCTCCATTTGTCCAACATCCACTATTTGCTCAGCAAAGGAAAAATTATACTGTACTAAGAACATCACAATTATTGACCTTTGGTCAAATTTGTGCTTTCCACATGCAAAAACTTTAAGGAAGAAAAGTGTAATGACATCTTTGTATAATTACAATCATGTAAAAACATTGAAGACCTAGCCTCATGTGGAACTTTTATAATATTATCATCACATAGCCTTCAACATATTGTACTTACTGGGAGTTTTATTCTACATTGAGTCATTTTATTGAATTTAACATGAGCTGGGAGCAATTAGGTAATAACACCAGTGATAACCTAAATCAGTTCATTTTATGTGCACAAATTTCTCAGCCTTTACATTTATAAATATTAAAATTAGAATAGAATTGAAGCTGAGTCCTGTCCCATTCTAGAAATAAATGATAATCATCTAGAAATATATGAATTAATTGAAAAAAGTTCCTGCCACCTCTTCAAGATATATTTCCAATAAATATATATTTTTGTTCAGCAAATACTTATCCAACATAAAATACATACAAATACAAATAGTTATAATAATCCTTCTACCCAGCAGGTATTTTTCAAACTGCTTTAAATATGATACATATTCCATAAAGTTCACTCATTTTAAATGTACAATACAATGAATTTTATTATATTTACAGAATTACACAACCATCATCACAACCTACTTTTAGAATATTTCTATCACCCTGAAAAGAAAACTCCATGCCCATTTATAGTCCATTCCAATTACTAACCATAGCCCTAGGCAACTACTACTTTCTATCTCTATATATTTGCCATTAAAAAAATTTATAAAAACAGAATCTTACAATATATGCTCATGTCTGGCTTCTTTCAATGAGGTTCATCCATGTTGCTATTTTTGGGACTGAATAATATCCCACTGTATGAGATTACCACATTTTCAAAAATCTATGAATCAGTTGATTGATACCTGTTTGGGTTATTTTTACTTTTTGGCTATTTTTAAAATGCTATGAACATTTCTGTCAAGTATACCTGCACACTTTGTATATGTATGCCAGTATTTGTATTGTTTGTATTGTATGTATTACAGATGTTCTATTTCCTGAATAAGGCAGGATTCAGCATCAATTGTATCTCAATTTTAACAATGCTGAGAAACTCTTCCATCTAAACTAAATAAAGAGAAGTGGAAGGAATTTTATAATAGCAGCATCACTTGATTTTTTCGAACCAAGAGAAATGAAAACATGAACACAATTTCACTTCTGATGGGAATTGCAGGCCATAAAGTAAGTCTACATATAACTTTTTAAACAAACAAATTGATTACCAAAATATGGCTGCATCGTTTTACACTGGTACCAGTAATACATGAGGGTTTGAATTTCTCCACATCCTTGTCAACACTTGTTAGTATCTATCTTTTTTATTACAGATATTCTAGTGGATAATGACATATTATGTTTTTTACTTCCATTTTTCTAAATACTAATTACATTGAAAATATTTTCATATCCTTTCTGGCCATTTGTATGTCTTTGGAGAAATGTCTATTCAAATCCTTTGCCCATTTTTAAATTGTATTACATATCCTTTTAGTTATTAAGTTATAATAGTTCTTTATATAGTCTAAATACAAATCAGATATAATTTGCAAATAATTTCTCATAGTCTGTGGGTTGTATTTTCCATTTCTTGACAGTGTCTTTTGAAGAGCAAAAGTTTTAATTTTAATGATGTACAATTTACCGATTTTTCTTCTATTGCTTATATTTTGGGGGTAGTAACTAAGAAACCATTGCTTTGCCCAAGTTTATGAAGATTTACTCATGTTTTCTTCTTAAGGACTTATAGTTTTAGTTCTTAAAGTTAAGCCTTTGATCCATTTTGTGTTAATTTATGTCCAAATTCACCTTTTTAAATGAATTTCCAATTGTTCCATTTGTTGAAAAGAATATTTCTTTCCCATCAAATTTTCTTGGCACTTTTGTTGAAAATCAGTTAACTGTAAATAGGCTTATTTATGGGTTCTTAATTCTACTCCATTGTTCAGTTCTATCCTACATATGTTTGTCCTTATGCTAGTACCAAACTGAATTGGTTACTGAGGCTCTATAGTAAATTTTGGTATCAGAAAGTGTGGGGGAGCTACGATGGTGGCATAGTGGGAAGACCCTACACTTGCCTCGTCCCTCAAACACAGCTAGATAACTATCAAATTATTCTGAATACCCAACAAATTGATCTGTGGACTGACAGACAAACTGCACTAGAGGGAGGGAAGAGGCCACATTGTGAAAGGTAGGAAGTGTGGAGATGGGCTTTAGGGGAGAAATGGATCGTGTGTGCTGCAGAGGGGAGAGAGCCCTGGTTGTGGAAACAGGCAAGAGAGAGTGGAGCACACAAGGATATACACAAGGGAACATCCTCAAAGCCACTGGCTGGGTAAACAAGAGGGGCTGATTTTCCTGAATTTTTGTAACCACTGGGACTCAAAAACTGGAGTTTTAGAGGTCCACGGCTTTGTCTGGGATAACGCCTTGAGGGCACTCCCCTACTCCAGGAGAGAAGGAACGCAAGCAACCCTGGATGGACGGCACAATCTGAAAATCACCAAAGGCACATAGGGAGAGATTGTTCACTCTTCCTAGAGTGACATTTGCAGAGTTGCTTCTCAGGTGACAAAAGATCCAGCCGACCACCATTTCCCTCTCCCGCCCCTCAGCATAGGCAGAGAGATACCTGCTGAGGGTGGCTTACCCAGACACTGGAGCTTTAGCCTGCTTTGCTCCAAATTGCACACCCCTGTGCTCTAGCACGACTGCCCTACTCAGTCAAACTTGCATCAGTCCCAGCATGGTGAGACCTTCCCCAGAAGACCAGTGCAGGTCCCCACCACACCAGGTCCCTAAAGTTTGGAGTTTTAAAGTCAGCAGATTTAGCTGGGATAGAACTCAAACTGCAGTGCACTGCTCCAGGCAGGCAAGCAACCCAACCCGGAGAAGACAGTATGAAAACAGCAACCTGAAAAATGCCTGGGATGCACTAGGGGACATTATTTGCTCTTCTGGGGGTGTTTCCCTAAGAGTAACAAGCACTGAGTACCCTCTCTGGGCACAAAGGAACTGGTCGGCACTGTTTCCCTTCTCCACCCCACAGCATAAACCAACTTCACTCAACAGCACAGTGCCAACCCTGGCTGCCTAACCTGCTTACACCAAGTCCCACCTCCCTGCACTCTGCTGGTACTGTTTTTCTTGGGCAAGAGTGTCTAAGGACCGGCACAGCAGGCCCCTTCCCCAGATGACCAACACAAAATCCTGAATGCACCATGTCTACAGACCAGAGTTCTGCAAGGTTTCAGTTCCAGCAGAAGTAGCATCAGGTTTCATTTAACAAGCAGACCAGAGCACATCTAGTTAAAACTCTCCACTCTGGCCAAGGTCAAACACTACCCACTGCAAGCAAGAAGAACTTTTGCAGATGACTGACCCGAGGGAAAAAGCAGCCAAAACACAGCAGCAGAGTACAAACAGCACATACCAGAGACACTCCCTGGAGCACCAGGCCCTCGATACTATATGACCTCTTCTTTTTAAAGCCATTACTCTCGGGAATAGGAGACATAACAGGCTTTTCTAATGCACAGAAGAAGACAGAGACCTAGACAACATGTCAAGACAGAGAAATTCATCCCAAAAGAAAGAACAAGAAAAGGTCACAGCCAGAGATCTAATTGAAACACATATAAGTAATGTGCCTGATGGGAAATTTAAAGCAAAAATCATAAGGATATTCACTGGACTTGAGAAAAGCTGGAAAGACCCTTACCATAGAGATAAAAGAGCTGAAAAACAATTAGGCAGAAATTAAAATTGCAATATCTGAAATTTGAAACCAACTGTCTATAATGACCTCATGGATGGAAGAAGGAGAGGACCAAAAAGTGATATAGAAGATAGAATTATGGAAAATAATGAAGCTGAACAGAAGAGAGAAAGAAAAACTATGGATCATAAGAGCAGACTTAGGAAACTCAGTGACCATATCAAATATAGTAACATTTGTATCATAGGAGTCCCAAGAATAAAAGAGACAAAAGGGAGCTGCAGGTTTGTTTGAGGAAATAACAGCTGAAATTTTACCTAATCAGGGGAAGGAAATAGATATCCAAATCCACAAGGCACAGAGAACTCCCATCAAAATCAACAAAAGCAGGCCAACATTAAGACATATTGTAGTTAAATTTGCAAAATATAGTGATAAGGAAAAAAAAAATCCTAAAAGCAGCAAGACAAAAGGAAGTCCTTAACTTGCAAGGGAAGATCCATAATCTACCAGCAGATCTCTCAAAAAAAAAAACAAAACACAAAAAACTGGCAAGCCAGAAAGGAGTGACATGATATATTCAACCTGCTGAATTGGAAAAATGTGCAGCCAAGAATACTCTATCCAGCAAAGCTATCATTCAGAATAGAAGAGATAAAGAGTTTCCCAGACAAACAAAGACTAAAGGAGTTTGTGAACACTAAACCAGCCCTGCAAAAAATATTAAAGGGGATGCTTTGAGTGGGAAGGAAAGACCAAAAGTGACAAAAACTAGAAAGGAACAGAGAAAAATCTCCAGAAACAATGACAATATAAGTAATAAAATGACACTAAATATTTATCAATCAATAATCACTGTAAATGTAACTGGACTAAATGCTCCAATCAAAAGACATAGGATATCAGAATGTATAAAAAAATAAGACCCATCTATATGCTACCTATAAGACTCATTTTAGATTTAAAGACGTGCAGATTGAAAGTGAGGGGATGCAGAAATGTTTATCATACAAATGGACATCAAAAGAGAGCCAGAGTAGCAATACTTATATCAGACAAACTAGATTTTAAACCAAAGACTGTAACAAGGGATGAAGAAGGGCACTATGTCATGGTAAAGGGGGCTGTCAAACAAAAAGACCTAAGAATTATAAATATTTATGCCCCGAACTTGGGAGCACCCAAATGTATATATGTGAAACAACAACAAACATAAAGGAATTTATTGATAATAATACAATAATAATAGGGGACTTTTACACCCCTTTTCCAACAAGGAACAGATCAGCTAAGCAGAAAATCAACAAGGAAATAATGGCTTTGAATGACACACTGGACTATATGGATTTAACATATATATTCAGAACATTTCATCCTAAAGCAGCAGAATACACATTCTTTTCAAGTGCACATGGGACATTCTCCAAAATAGATCACATACTAGGTCACAAATCAGTGCTCAACAAGTACAAAAAGACTGAAATCATACCATGCATATTTTCTGGCCATGATGCTATGAAACTTTAAATCAACCATAAGAAAAAATTTTGAAAGATGACAAATGCATGGAGGCTAAACAACATGCAACTAAAGAATAAATGGGTCAATTAGGAAATTAAACAAGAAATTTTAGAAATACATGGAAACAAATGAAAATGAAAACACAATCATCCAAAACCTTTGGGATGCATCAAAAGTGATCATAAGAGGGAAATATATTGCAAAATAGGCCTACCTCAAGAAGCGAGAAAAATCTCAAATAAACAACCTAACCTTAAACTTAAAGGAGCTAGGAAAAAAACAACAAACAAAGCCTAAAGCCAGCAGAAGAAAGGAATTAATACAGATTAGAGCAGAAATAAATGATATACAAACTAAAAAAAAAAAAACAAAAAACAGAAAACATAAACAGATCAATGAAAGTAGGAGATGGTTCTTTGGAAAAATTAATAAAATTGATAATCCCCTAGCCAGACTTATCAAAAAGAAAAAAGAAAGGACCCAAATAAATAAAATCACAAGTGAGAGGGGAGAAATAACAACACCATAAAAGTACAAACAAAGAGAAAATTATGAAAAATTATATGCCAACAAATCAGACAATCTAAAAGAAATGGACAAATTCCTAGAAATACATAATATACATAACTACCAAAATCTTTGTTTTTAAAGATTTTATTTATTTGACACAGAGAGAGAGATCACAAGCAGGCAGAGAGGCAGGCAGAGAGAGAGAGAGGAGGAAGCAGGCTCCCCGCTGAGCAGAGAGCCCGATGTGGGCTCGATCCCCGGACCCTGGGATCATGACCCGAGCCAAAGTCAGAGGCCTTAACCCACGAACCACCCAGGCGCCCCATAACTACCAAAATCTTAATAGAAAACTAGAACAGGCCAATAGCCAGCAAAGAAACTGAATCAGTAATCAAAAATCCCCCAACAAATAAAAGTCCAGTCCAGATGGTTTCACAGGGGAATTCTACCAAACAGTTAAAGAAGAGTTAATACCTTCTGTTCCAAGAAACAGAAATAGAAAGAAAACTTCCAAACTTGTTCTGTGAATCCAGCATTACCCTGATTCCAAAACCAGATAAAAACTCCACTAAAAAAAGAGAACTACAGGTCAATATCCCTGATGAACACAGATGTAAAAATTCTCAAATACCAGCAAATCAAATCCAACAGTACATTAAAAGAATCATTCACCTCAATCAAGTGGAATTTATTCCTGGGCTTCAAGGGTGGGTGGTTCAATATTCACAAATCCATCAATGTTATACACCACATTAATAAAAGAACAGATAAGAGCCATCTGATCCTTTCAATAGATGTAGAAAAAGCATTTGAGAAAGTACAATCTCAATTCATGACAAAAACCCTCAACAAAGTAGGGATAGAGGGAACATACTTCAACATCCTAAAGGCCGTACATGAAAAATCGACAGATAATATAATCTTCAGTGAGGAAACACTGAGCTTTTCCTCTACAGTCAGGAACAAGCCATGATGTGCACTCTTACCACTCTTATTTAAGATAGTACTGGAAGTCCTAGACTTGGCAATCAGACAACAAAAAGAAATAAAAGGCATCCAGACTGGCAAGGAAAAAGTTAAAACTTTCACTATTTGCAGATGACATGATATTCTATATAGAAAACTCAAATACCCCACCAAACAATTGTTAGAACTGACACATGAATTCAGTAAGGTCGCAGGATACAAAAATCAATGTACATAAATCCATTGCATTTCTATATATCAATAATGAAGCAGCAGAAAGAGAGATAAAGGAATCAATCCCATTTACAAAAGCACCAGAAACAGTAAAATACTTAGGAATAAACCTAACCAAAAATGTAAAAGATCTGTACTCTGAAAACTATAGAATGCTGATGAAAGTAATTGAAGATGACACAAAGAAATGGAAAAACATTCCATGCTTATGGGCTGGAAGAACAAATATTGTAAAAATGTCTATACTACCCAAAACAATACATATTTTATGTAATCCTTATCAAAATACTACCAGCATTTTTCCAGAGCTAGAACAAACAATCCTAAAATTTGTATGGAACCACAAAAGACTCAGAATAGCCAAAGCAAACTTGAAAAAGAAAAGCAAAGCTGGAAGCATCACAATTCTGGACTTTGAGTTATATAAAAAGCTATCATGATTAAGATAGTATGGTAGTGGCACAAAAACAGACACATAGATCAATGGAACAAAATACAAAACCCAGAAATGGACCCATAATTATATGGTCAATAATCTTCAACAAATCAGGAAAGAATATCCAACAGGAAAGAGTGTCTTTCTTTCCAAATGGTGTTGGACACCTTTTGGAAAACTGGACAGCAATATGCAAAAGAATGAAACTGAACTACTTTCTTACACACCATATATAGAAATAAATTGAAAATGAATGAAAGACCTAAATGTGAGATAGGAAACCATCAAAATCCTAGAGAAGAACACAGCCAATAACCTCTTTTACCTTGGCCATAGCAAATTCTTACTAGATATGTCTCCCAAGACCAAGGAAACAAAAGCAAAAATAAACTATAGGGACTTCCTCAAAATAAAAAGCTTCTGCACAGTGAAGGAAACAAGCAACAAAACTAAAAGGCAACCTAGAGAATGGGAGAAGATATTTGCAAGTAACATATATGATAAAGGGTTAGTATCCAAACTATATAAAGAACTTATAAAGCTGAACACCCAAAAAAAAACAAATAATCCAGTTAAAAAATGGCCAGATGACATAGATATTTTTCCAAAGAAGACATATAGATAGCTAACAGACACATGAAAATATGCTCAACATCATTCATCATCAGGGAAATACAAATTAAAACCACAATGATATATCACCTTACACCAGTCAGAATGGCTAAAATTAACAGCTCAGGAAGCAACAGACATTGGCAAGGATGCAGAAAAAGAGGAACCCTCTTGGACTGTTGGTAGGTATGCAAACGGGTGCAGCCACTCCAGAGAACAGTATGGAGGTTCCCCAAAAATTTAAAAATAGAACTACTCGACAATCCAGCAATTGCACTACTAGGTATTTACCCAAAAGATTAAAAAAAAGTACTGATTCGAAGGGAGAGATGCATCCTGATGTTTATGGCAGCTTTATCAACAATAGCCAAATTATGGAAAGAACACAAATGTATATGACTATTACACAGCCATCAGAAAGAATGAAATGGTACCATTTGGAATGACGTGGATAGAACCAGAGAGCATTATGCTAAGCAAAATAAATCAGGCAGAGAAAGACAAATACTATATATCACTCATGTGTGGAATTTAAGAAACAAAACAGATGAACCTACAAAAAAAAAGAGAGAGAGGCAAACCAGGAAACAGACTCAATTATAGGGAACAAACCAAGGGCTCCTGGAGCAGAGAGGTAGGCAGTGGGATGGGTTAAATGGATAATGGTTAATGGAAGGCACTTGTAGTGATGAGCCCTGGGTGTTGTATATATGTGATCAATCACTAAATTCTACACTTAAAACTAATATGAGACTGTTAAGTAATGGAAATTTAAATAAAAACTTGAAAAAGGCAAAACAAAACAAAGGAAATGTCAGTCCTTTCACCTTTGGGTTTTTTTCAAGATTGTTTTGGCTATTCTGACTCCCTTGCATTTCCATGTGAGTTTAGGATTAGCTTGCCAATTTCTTCAAAATAGTTGTCTGGGATTTTCTTAGGGATTATGTTCCTTCTGTAGATCAATTTGGGGAATATTGCCATTATAACAATATTAAATCTGTCTGCAAATGTGGAATGTCTTTCCATTCATTCAGGTCTTCAATAAACCCTCTCAGCAAAGTTTTGTAGTTTTGGGTGTACAAGTCTTGCACTTATTTTGTTAAATTTATTCCTAAGTATTTTGCTCTTGATAGTATTCTCAATGACATTCTTAATTTCATTTTTGGAACGTTCATTGCTAGTGTTTAGAAATACTATTGATTTTTGTATGTTGATCTTTTATCCTGCAACTTTGATGTAGTTAGTAGCATTGTAGTAAATTTTAGGGTTTTCTATATATAACTTTGTATTTAGAAATTTCACGTTTTTAAACACTAACTTTTATGGCTATTTCAATATTTTAAAATTAGACAAGTTTATGTACTTATGAGAGAAGTATAGGTGATCAAGAAAAGACTTTCCCAAATAAAGAAATACTGTACTGGGATAAAATTTCATGAAGAACTATGGAAATACAGATTCAGGAATAAAAGGAATGATGTAAAATTTCATATTAAAGAAAATTTTGTTCATGTAGTTTTAAAAATTAATTAAGGATATCAAGTTGCCTGGTATTTAGGCACCACTGTCTACAATTTAGAAGGGTTACATAAGTTTTATTTTAAAATGTCAATTTACCATAAAACAATTTGCATCTTTTGCAATCATTTACATCAGATCAAAATTTTTATGTATGGTCAATCTAAAAATGAGGGGAAAGGTGCACAGTCACATTTTCCAGAATTCTTTTAGGGAGTAGAAGAGCAAAATCATTTAAACCAGTGTACTAACGTATATCTTCCTAACAGGTTTTTCTCTTTGGGATGACTGTAACCTTTCTTCGATTTGGAGAAATTCCCAAATGGCCCCTACCTTAAAAGCCTTGCCCAGTGTTCATCCAACAGTGGTCATCATTAATTAATTTTGACACTAATTAATGTCATCTATAGCATTTTAGTAATTTTAAAGACGTTTTGGAAAAAGGTAAGGTATGTTCCCTTTGATTTTTTCTCTTTTTAGCCTCTCACAATCATAAATCGTATTCGTACAGTTGCTATTTATACTGAGGAGTCAGAAATTTAACATTGACCTAGACTTACATAGACTTTTAGTGCACGCGCGCACACACACTTCTAGACTTTAACCACTGGAGGTTAACTGTCTTAACAATAACAAAGATTAGGTTCCAGAAGAGTTGAGAGAATCAGCCTTTGTTCTCCCACATGCACTGTGTCCAGGGCTCCCTCTAGCCGTGACGGCTCTCACTGCCCACCACTCTTTCCTAGCCCCTCCAGCGGCCTTGGTTCCGCTGCGGAGAAAGATATTGCGCAAGCGCGGGAGCTGACGACAAGGCCGCGAAGACCTGGACTGGGGGTCGGCGCTGAGCGCCTGGTTCACGTGATTCTCTGAAGGCCTTCTGCCCTCGTCCTTTTCTCTTTGCAGAGTTTCACCTAGACTCTGCGATTCGAAGCTGAGTGACGTCTCCCCACACACCATTTTGAAGGTCAGCGTGGGAAGGACTTGGGCTGGACGGGTCGTGAGTAACCAGCCCCAGGGGGCGTCACGCGAAAGCCGACCTGTGGGTTCTTGCCGCGGGAGCGAGGGCTGACGGGCGGGGCGGCCGCGTGACGTGGCGCTCTCTGGAGCGCGCGACTTGGAACGCTTTGTGAGTCCGGGCGTTGGGTCGCGCGCGCGTGTGAGGCGCTAAGAACCACGGGACCGGTCCCGGCCCAGCGCTTCGTAGCGGCGCGGCGTCTGAGGGAGCTGGTCGCTGGGCTGCGGCAGCCGGGCGGGGAACTCTTCAGGTGGCGCCGAAGCGCCCGAGGTCTGGAAGGCGCAGGTGGGGCAGCGGCTGGCGGGGAAGGATTCGCCCTTGGCGCGGGTCCCCCACCCCGAGACGGGCGGGTCGCGTGAGCACCCCGGTCCCCGCGGCACGACCGGACGGGGGGAGGGGCAGGGTAGAGAAGGCCCGGAGCCCTCATCCAAGTATCAGACATGGAACAACTTTCGTTGAAGGAAACAATTTCGAGAGGATAGTTCTCTTATCCCCCGTCGTATATTTATGGGACCTTTGAGCCCCGCGCTCCCTACGCCCTTCACTCCTGTTTACTGGCTAACGCTGCCTCCCTCTCGCACCCCTTTGATCGTACACTTGGAACATCTCTGTCCACCATTCTTGCTGCCTCATCCGCGCAGTTTACTTGGTTTCGAAAATGGCTGTGGTTTTGCGCCGTTAGAGCTTCGTGAAAGTTCGGCGGTCTTTACAGAATGTCAGCAATCAATAGCAATTGTTTTGGGAATGGATAGCGTTCGGGTTTTGCTCTTTCGAATGCATCTGTTCATGTTCCTTAGGGATCGAGCATCGCAGAGGCCCTCTCGGACCTAATTTCTGTGTCTGGAAAAAGTTTCTCTTGGAATGTGCACTGTTATGTGACACGGCATTATTGCGTTACCGTAGGGTTGGCTCATTTTTCCACTCACTAATGAATTGTTTTACTCTGTCACTTAAGGATCCTCGAAATTTACTTTATTGCATTGTAACTTAATGGATTTGCGTTCACATTCTTGCAGCTTCTGAAATACTGATAAATATTTAAGAATTCAACACGTTTTCTTTGAAATGTCCAAAAGCAAAACCAAGAAAAAGGGAATGTAAGAATGTCCCCAGTTACAAACGGAGCTATTTTTCGATTGCTCTCCTTTGCAATAGCAGATCCCATTTGGAGACATTTTATAGGAAACCTGTTTGAAACAGGAAGGTTTTGTGTTGGTACTTTCTCACCTTTGGGGCTTTCAGAAACGTCATTTGTGTAGTTCCTCTGATAAGAATGGATGGGAAGCTATTGCAGTGAGTTGCATACGGGTATTTGAAAAAGTTCCATCTTCGTTTTTCTTGTAAAGGGCCAGGTAGGCAGGCATTAGAACACTTTCTGTATTAGAGGCTATTTGTGATGTTGCCCGTAGCTTGTTACTGCTTTTAGGGTTTGTGGGGTTGAACTAAGTTGTCAGGTGTTTGATTCAGAAATTTGCCTTTTCTCCCGGGATTTTTTTTTTTTAAAGCTTACACATATGCACACCCACACATAGTTATGTCTGAAACAAACACGTTTTACTCCTTTTATTAGAACGTTTCAAAAAATAAATGCGCTATTTGTATCTGGAACCAGGCTTTGAATTGGGATTTAACATGATTATACTGGTGTGGGTACTGTTTTGTTTGATACTACAGATTGACATTTCAAAACTTTCTGTTCTCAACTTTAAAAATGAAAGTATGTGAGGGGCGCCTGGATAGTACAGTCCTTTAACCTGCCGACTCTTGGTTCCGGCTCAGGTGGTGATCTCAGGGTGGTTTCCGCTCAGGTGGTGAGATAGTGCCCCGCCTCCCGCTCCACACTTCACCACCCGAGTTGGCTTAAGAGTCCCTCTCCCTGTGCCCCTCCTCACCTGAAATAAATAAATAAATAAATAAATAAATAAATCTTTATTTTTTCTTCTTTTTTAAAGACTTTAGTTATTTGAGAAAGAGCAGAAGGTGGGAGAGAGGCAGGGGGAGAAGCAAGCTCCCTGCTAAGCAGGGAGCCTGAGGCAGCTGGATCCCAGGACCCCAGGATCATGACCTGAGCTGAAGGCAGACCCTTAACTGAGAGACTCAGGCACCTTTGAATCTTTAAAAGAAATTTTAAAAATAAAAAAGTATGTGGAATCATGCAATAACGGTTTTGGTCTTTTCAAGCCACTTGATAAGCTCTTAACTGGGATTAGGGATATCACAGGTATTATTTTTAAAAATCTTTTTTTATTCTTTTAAGTACTATTCTGCAGTTCTTACCCTTGTGAAATGCATTTTCTCAGAGACTTCCAAGAATATATCAAATCCTGGAATAAATCCCAAATTAAAAATGCAGTATTTTAGTACAAACTTTTACTTTCTGTGCTGAAATTCCCCACTACATTTCCCCTCATAGATTTCCAGGTTTTTTTCCCCTGCTAAACTTTTTTTTCTCTCCCAGGATGGAGATGTTAGCAAGAAATACTATTTAGCAACTGACCCATGGAATTACACCACCATCACATCACTCCCCCACCCTCCCCACACTTTCCTTCTCATTTCCTCCAGTGACACATTATTTCAGGAAATCTTTCAGCATGCTATGCAACATAAGCTTTGATATGTAGGAAGATCAGGTGTTGAACATTTTTTCACGTGCCATTTAAAGATCCTCTTTTGTGAAGTACCTATTCATTTTTTTCTCATTAACAAGAATGAGAAGTTATGCATTTTAATCTGTTAGAGTTATTTTAATGGAGTTTTGGGAGGGAATAGGGCTAACTGCATGTGAGTAACCAGCCACCTTCAAGTGGAAGTAGGTAACTTTAAACTTTCATCCAGATAATTTTTTCCTCATTTCTATCCTCTCCAGTGTGTGATTCAACCTCATTTTTTAAAAAGATTTTATTTATTTATATGACAGAGATCACAAGTAGGCAGAGAGCCAGGCTGGGGGGGGGCAGCCTCCCCACTGAGCAGAGAGCCCGATGTGGGGCTCGATCCCAGCACCCTGGGATCATGACCCAAGCCGAAGGCAGAGGCTTTAACTCACTGAGCCACCCAGGCCTCAACCTCATTTTTTTTTAAAAGAATTTATTTATTTATTTATTTATTTGAGAGAGAGTGTGGGCATGAGCAGGAGGAGCAGAGGAAGAGAGACTCCAAAGCAGACTCTTTGCTCAGCACTGACCCTGACTCAGGGCTCAATCTCACGACCCTGAGATCATGACCTGAACTGAAATCAAAAGTCGGATGATTAACTGAGAGAGCCATCCAGGTGCCCCTCAACCTCATTTTTAATTACCTGGATATAATCTGGATTTATATTATAATGAATTTTTTTATTTTATTTTTTTTTAAGATTTTATTTATTTATTTGTCAGAGACAGAGGGAGAGAGAGCAAGCAAGCATAGGCAGACAGAGTGGCAGGCAGAGGCAGAGGGAGAAGCAGGCTCCCTGCCAAGCAAGGAGCCCAATGTGGGACTCGATCCCAAGACGCTGGGATCATGACCCGAGCCGAAGGCAGCCGCCTAACCAACTGAGCCACCCAGGCGTCCCTATAATGAATTTTAAAATGAGGCTCTTTGGTTCCAACATTAGATAAATGGTAGGAAACATTTATTTATTACATGAAACTGTAACAAGAAAATTATTCAGTAGATATATTCTAACTTATTCTCTCCTGTTTTTAATTAAAATGACATTTAGGAACAAGGGCATTATTTATCTATTCAACAAGTACATATTGAGTGCATTCTCTATATCAGATATAATAATTGGGTTAGAGAATACAATAATGGACAAGACAGACCAACAAGCCTCCTGTCTTCTTGAAATATGTTTAGGTAGGAGAAATTGATGATAATTCAGTAAACAAATAGTTAAATTAGATAATTAAAATAATATTTTCTCTTTGACAGAAATGGAGCAAGAGCCACAAAATGGAGAACCTGCTGAAATTAAGATCATCAAGGAAGCATACAAGAAGGCCTTTTTATTTGTTAATAAGGGACTGAATACAGATGAATTAGGTCAGAAGGAAGAAGCAAAGAACTACTATAAGCAAGGAATAGGACACCTGCTCAGAGGAATCAGCGTATCATCAACAGAACCTGAACACATAGGTGCTGGGTGGGAATCTGCTAGACAGATGCAACAGAAAATGAAAGAAACACTACAGAATGTACGTACCAGGTTGGAAATTCTGGAGAAGGGTCTTGCCACTTCTCTACGGAATGATCTTCAGGAGGTGCCCAAGTTATATCCAGAATTTCCACCTAAAGACATATCTGAAAAGTCACCAGAGCCTCAGTCCTTTAGTTCACCTCCTCAGCACACTGAAGCAAATGGAAACACTTCAACAATAAGTACAGGGTTGGTTCCTGCACCTAGTTCTTTATCTTTACCATCTCAAAGTCATCCAGCAGAAGCACCTCCTGCTTATACTCCTCAGGCTGCTGAGGGTCACTACACTGTATCCTATGGAACAGAATCTGGGGAATTTTCATCAGTTGGAGAAGACTTTTATAGGAATCATTCTCAGCCACCTCCTCTTGAGACCTTAGGGCTAGATGCAGATGAGTTGATTTTGATACCAAATGGAGTACAGATTTTTTTTGTAAATCCTGCAGGGGAAGTTAGTGCACCTTCATATCCAGGGTACCTTCGAATTGTGAGGTTCTTGGATAATTCTCTTGATACTGTTCTAAACCGTCCTCCTGGGTTTCTTCAGGTAAGCCAAAGAAAAATGTAAACATAATTTGAAATATATATACATACATTATTTTTGTTTGCCAATATTTATTATGTGTCCATGACAATAAGTGCAAAAAGATCATTCTAGTTCTTTATTAATATATTCTGTGAAATTTATGAGCCTTAAGTGTCTATGTGTTTAATAGCTTTTTTTTTTTAAAGATACAAAATTGTGTTGTTTTTTCAAAATTGTGTTTTAGTATTAAAATTGTGATGACAAGACCTAAGGGGCATCGGAGCATTCATCCTTAAAATTTTAATTCTTTATTGAAGAAGAAACCTGACAACTTCAATTTCAAAAGTGATTTATGTAACTCATGTGGATGTGTTACTGTAAACTGCTACAAATGTTGTCAAGACCCATCTGAAGGGTTGATCTGGGCTAGACCCAGCCCGGTATGTAGAACAGTGGTCCTCAACCAGGAATGATCCACCCACCCACCCACCCTCCAACCCAAGGACATTTTGACAATGTCTGGAGACATTTTTGGTTGTCACAGCTGGGAGGTGGGTTGTACTACTGCTACTGGCATATAGTAGATATAGGCCAGGGGGGACTGCTAAACCTCTAAACAGGATCATTTTCATCAATCAAAATTAACCCAAAATGTTAATCATGCAGAGGTTAAGAAACTTTGGTATAGAAGTAGAGATTGCGATGATAATTTAAGATGCATTTCTAACATTCCAAGCAGATAAATTTATTGGCATGCCCTTGGTCAAAGAGTAAAAACTGTTGCTAAATAACAGCTGGTGTTGTTAGGGCACTGCTGTGGAATTAATGAAATATTCTAAAGGCAATATTTTGAAGGTGATGTTGGAATAACAATCTGTTTTTAAAAGACTGGACATCAGTACAGAGAGTTGGGTTCTAGAAATGAAGACTCCTTTACACTGAGTATAACAAAGAATTTTGCATACATGTAAGGAATATGATTGTTTGAGCAAAGCAGGTCTTTTTGTTCAGAGTCCAAATGATGCAGTTGGTTTATCTACAGCAGTAGTAACCTAGATTGATTTTGTCTTCTTTGGTATACTCCACTTTCAGTTCTTACGCAGCTTTTACATGGAATCAACTTGAAAGTTGTTTAAAGATAATTGGAGACTTACTAGGTGTGTTTGAAGGGGTTATTGGGGGCATTGGTGGGGAAAAAAAAGACTTCATTATTGGATAGGAAGAATATTTTATATCCCTGTAGGTTATTTTAGGAAAGAATCTTTGAGGTAGAAAGAGTAGACATTATTGATTGGGATTGTGAGGAGGCTGATTAAAGCTGTAATACTTTCTGCTGACCTGGTAGTAGATCTGTGTCATAATACTGGAATTTAAAACCTTTGGTTGGGGAGGTGAGGAAGTGCCTGGATGGCTAGTCAGTTAAGTATCAGACTCTTGATTTCATCCCAGGTCATGATCTCAGGGCTGTGGTATGGAGCAGAGCTCCACGTTGGGCATGGAGCCTGCTTAAGATTCTCTCTCTCCTGAAGCACCTGGATAGCTCAGTTGGTTGAGTATCTGCCTTCGGCTTGGGTCATGATCTCAGGATCCTGGGATTAAGCCTCATGTCTGGCTCCCTGCTCTGCAGGGAGTCTGCTTCTCCCTCTCTCTCTGCCCTTCCCCTCCTGCTTGTGCTTCTCTCTCTCTGTCTCTCTCTCAAATGAATAAAAATCTTTAAAAAAAAAATTCTCTCTCTCCTCCCTCTCCCCCCCAATGTACACACATTCATAATACATACGTACATACATACATACATACATAACATAAAGTACAATAAAAAATAAAAAACCTTTGGGGCCCAGGCTACTGGAGATGATGGGAAATGAGTATCAGAAACACTCTACTTGGTTACATGAGCTCAACCATTAAAATGATTTGTTCTCTAGTAAAAATTTGTCCTGTTTGAGTGCTTTAAATAAGGTGTTTTTAATCTTTCTAGTATCTCCTATTTTGGGTTGTAAATAATAAATAAATTGCACCCAAAGTTTAATTTGAGTCTCTTGAAGGGGCTCTTATTTCCATGTATTCAGATATTTCTAACAGTGACCTAAAGGCAGTTAACATGTTTACTGAATGTCTCTGTTCTAAAAAACAAACACTAAATCAACTGAGTATTAGAAGTTAAATATAATTTTTTAAAATATAACTTCTTATACTGCAGAAATCACTGTAGGTCTATGAAATTAGAAATTAATTCAGTCTTAAGTAGGCAGGCATAGAATTCTAGGGTTCCTAAAAACTATATTTCTTTAGGTTTTAGTTTAATATACTTTTTAAACCTATTAAATTTGTAGTCAGTTCATTAGAACTTAGACATAAGGTTGTTCTCTGAAAGTGAATCTGGGAGAAATCAGCCTGTGGTGGATAAGCCCTCCAAACCTGTAATGATCTACCATGAGAAAGATTTATAAACTTTCAGTTCGGAAGATTTGGATACCCCAATTAAATCAAGGTGCCAGAATGTAGAGAAATCATAACAATAAAGGAAACTTTATCAAATTTTTGTTATTTTAAGTATAACCTTTGCAACTTTTTTTGTCAGTTTCATATCTCTGCTATTATTACTTTCTTAATATTTCAATTTAAATGTCTCATTTGTTGGTGTTCCTGGGTGGCTCAGTCAGTTAAGTGTCCAATTCTTGACTTCAGGTCAGATCATGGTCTCAGGGTTAAGATTCTCCCTCTCCCTCTGCTTGACCTCCCTTCTCTTAAATAAATAGATAAAGAGATACATAGATAAATAAATACCTCATTTGTTAATTTTATCATCCCAACCAATATAACAGCTGGGAAATTGAGGGATAGATGTATTTTTTCTTAATATATTGAAATACATTACTATTCAAATTTAAATAATCTGGTATATTACTTAAAGTCATTTCATATAGCACTCATGGCAATACATCATACTTTGGAAGACACAATAATCAGTTATATTATGACTTCTCTAAAGCTTGACTTGTAAAAGGTGAAGAGTGGTGTTTGAGGTGACTGAAAAAGAGAATCTATAAAAGAAGAATTTAAAAAGGTTTATTAAGGACTTTCCAAGAAAGAATCAGACTTGGATACTCTGATCCTTTTAGGTTTATATTCTGTTGGTCAGAGATGATGACAGTGTACCAGAATTTTCCATTTTTGTTATATGAAATCTTTCATGCTTTTGACTCATTTAACAATATTTTGATAGAACTTAATGTTCTATTCTAGCTATGTCACGTCAGGTTCTCAGACTTAGTAAAAAAAAAAAATTAAGCAGCATTGTGAATGCTGGGTTTCTTTTTTTGTTTTTTTGTTTTAGATTTTGTTATTAAGAGAGCATACTGTGGGGTGAGGGGCAGAGGGAGAGGAGAGAGAGAATCTCAAAGCAGACTCCGTGTTATCTCATGACCCCGAGATTGTGACCTGAGCCAGAATAAGTCAAATATTTAGCCAACTGAGCCACCCAGATGCCCCTGTGAATGCTGGGTTCCAGTTAAAGGAATTGTTTGGCTTCTCTGGTGCCAGATTGCTTGTGTCTAAATACTGTCTCCACTTTTTTCACAGACTCAGAGCAACTTAACCTCTCTGTGCCTCAATTTTCTTGTATATAAAATGACAATATCTAACTTCATGGAATTGCAAGCATTAAATCAGTAAATACATGTACTTGAAAATGGTTTGATTTTATTTCCACAAAAGCATGTCTAATTTGAATTATAAAGAAAGTCTTAATTTACTTTGTTATTTATTTTAAACTAAACTTATCTATATAAGGCCACTAATTTGAAGACTATAGTGGAGCAATAACATTTTAGGACAGTTCTTGTGAGTGATATACACAAAGATCAGACTAGCAAATGGCTAATTTTTAGTGGGGATTTGTTGATGGTAATGATTCTGAAAAGCCTTGTAAAATAACATTTAGAATTTTGAAATGTTCTATGGTATAGCAATTCTCAAACCAGTGAAAACCTAGTTTTATTCATTGATTTTTTTTTCTAATTAATCCTTTCAGGTTTGTGACTGGTTGTATCCTCTAGTTCCTGATAGATCTCCAGTTCTTAAATGTACCGTCGGAGCCTACATGTTCCCTGATACCATGTTACAAGCATCAGGATGCTTTGTGGGGGTTGTCTTGTCTTCTGAATTACCAGAGGATGATAGAGAACTTTTTGAGGATTTATTAAGACAGATGTCTGACCTTCGGCTTCAGGTAACTTGTGTGATCATTGTTAGGATGAAATCTACTTTAAGCACTTACGCTTTTTTTTTTTTTTTTAAAGATTTTATTTATTTATTTGTCAGAGAGAGAGGGAGAGAGAGAGCGAGCACAGGCAGACAGAGTGGCAGGCAGAGGCAGAGGGAGAAGCAGGCTCCCTGCCGAGCAAGGAGCCCGATGTGGGACTCGATCCCAGGACGCTGGGATCATGACCTGAGCCGAAGGCAGCTGCTCAACCAACTGAGCCACCCAGGCGTCCCAAGCACTTACACTTTTAAAGAAATTATAATAGGATGTTATATGATCAAAATTAGAAAAATGAGAATATATAATTTGCTCGTGTGTTCACAAATACTAGTTAGAAATTGGCCATAAATAGTGATAAAGATCTTGGGCTTTAGGGTCAGTTTACCTGGATTTGAATTTGAACTCTTGCATTAGTAGCTGTTTTATTAAAGTTATTGATCTTCTTTTTAGTTTCACTATCATAAAATGGGAATAATATCTACTTTATTGGGCTGTAGTAAAGATTAAAGTTTAATACATTAACTGTCTTATATCAGTGCTGACGAGTAATAATGTTCTGTGAATGTTAGCTCTTGTTATCACCACAGTCTTCCTGTTCAATTGGAAAAATAGCCTAATGGGACTGAATGGTGAAGTGAAGGTAATTTTGGCATTAACAGATGGGTTATGTTGGACATTTTAGGGATATGATTGTCATTTTGAGGAAGAAACAGGTTTTACTTGAGGGAATCATCTTTGTTCTTGTGATAAATAAAACTAAATAAAGAGAAAATAAAGTGCAATTTAAAATATGGTCTGTCATCCTATGAACTTGCCTAATCTTTTATTTTTTTTTTCCTCCCCATGTGTTGATCTGTCATAAGGAGTTAAAATACAGAGTATTAAGGAGAGGTGTTCCCAGGTATTCTTCCCCATCCTGATGTAAGACAATAGGGGGAAAATATTTTTGATTCTGAAGCTGAAGGAGATTGACAGCATGATAGTATACTCTTTTATTCTCCACTTCAGTCAATGTATATTTAGAATCTCTTCTTTAACTAGGTAATATGTTAAATGATGGATGGGAAGACAGAACAAGAGACTGACTTTAAAGATACCATTTAATAGCTCCTATTCTCAGGCACTTACAGTGTGCTAAATAATCACAGTGCAGGATGATGATAGGTAGTGAAATAAAAGTTCAGGAAGGAGATCAGGGAATATTTCACAAAATAGTTGCATTTGGATTCAGTCTTAAAACCTCTGTTCCTGTTTTCTTAGGAAGTAGAATACACTTTCATTCCACACCTATCTTGAAAAGATCACAGGTGACAAGCACAGGCTACTCACTAAGCGTGAGGGCAGAGTCCTCTCTAGCATTAGGTGTATAGACCATATTATGAGAATGATCTGGTGATCAACATACACTTTAGCATAGCCAATGCTATACACTTAAACTATGGTAACAAAACATGTGGTACCCTTATAGAAATGTGTGTAGCCTCAGTGTGCTCATTGAGAGTAGTTGACAAAGGCAAAAACATGGTCAAATGGGAAGAGTTCAAGTCTTAGCTTTGCTGTTTACTGGCTGAATGAAATGACATTCTTAATTATTTCAGACCTATCACGGAGCAGTTTCTCCCTTCACCCCTACATTCATTGGACCTATCTGACTTTTATATGTTTACTTTTTGGTTGCGCATCATTTTTAGTTTGCTTTATTGTCCCAGAACTCCCAACTGTAAATGAAAGTTAGTTACTAGCTATAATTTTGACTTGTCTTCACTCTTAAGTATTCATTCAGCTAAGTATATGTGAGCAGAATACCTTCAATATTAATTGCAAAAACAGAAAACAAAATCAGTCTTCCAACAATGCAGAGTGGTTAAACTGGACATGAGTTTTGTTCATTGCCTTTGATCTCATTTAGTTTTACACATGTTTCCTGAAACTTACCATTTGTTATTTAATTAAATTCAAATGTAGCTACATCTGACTTAATGATAACTTACACTAACAACTTCTCTAAGTTTATCTTTTATGCTTTATCTTTAGAAATTTGGTTTAGCCCATATGCTGTGAACTAAAGAACTCAAGGGATTGAGGTTTGGTGATGAGATAAAACAAAAGTGTAGAGGAAAGACCGGCAAAAGTGGTTGTATTTATAGACTGTCAAACACATCAGTGTTTGAACAAGCACATTATTAGGACATAACTTAGAGAAAATTCGAATTTGATCTAAGGTTTAGTCTACCCCCTAGGCAAACTGGAACCGGGCAGAAGGAGAAAATGAATTCCAAATCCCTGGAAGAGCTAGATGCTCCTCTGACCAACTGAAGGAAGCCAGTGGCACTGATGTAAGACAGTTGGACCAAGACAGTAAGGATGTGCGTCATAAAGGAAAAAGGGGGAAAAAAGTAAGTAAAGTAAGTAAAAAAGCAATAAGGTGGTATGTGTGTGTGTCCTATTCTAATGGTACCTTTTACCAGTTTCAATTATTTATAAAGTCTTATCCCTATTTACTAAAGCAGAGCAACTTCCAAATTCACAAAATGATCACTGGCAAAAATAATTAGAATCATCTTTAATATTGTTTTTATTTAATTTTGTTTATTTAATATTGTTTATTGTTTAATATTGTAACTTACACTGTTTTAAAACATATTCTGTGTTTTGGGGGATAGATTTATTTGAAGTATTTGAGAAATTTTTGTATTTACATTAATGCATATCTTTTATCTTTTGTGTTGTGTTGTTCTCTACCTTCCTTAATACACCAGAATCTTGGGGTTAGGTATGCTTTTCCTTACACCACCATTTTTATTAAGTCCCTTGTTTCTTTATGGATGGTCATCGGGAAAGAGAATTAATTTTTTAAAAATATGTTTAGTAGTGGAACGCCTTGGCACAGTCACTTGAACATCTGATGGTTTTGACTCAGGTCTAGATCTTGGGGTCCTGGGATTGAGCTCCACATCCAGTTTTACACGCAGCACAATCTGCTTGAGACTCTCTCTCCCTCTTCATCAGCCCTTCCACCCCACACTTGAGCATTCACTCTCTTATAAGTAAATAAGTCTTTAAATAATATATATGTTTAGTAGTTTTTCATTTCTTAGATCCTGAGTATATGATATGTTCCAAGTGGTAGTAAGTTCAGTAAGTTTTTTTTAAGTGCTAGAATGCTGAGCCTAGTGGAAAAGTTAAATTTCTTATCTCAAGAAATTCTTGTCTATTGGGGAGGACAGATTAGTAAAGAGCTTTTCTAGCCAGTGTGATCATTAGATGAAGGTACATAGATTATATAGTAGGCTAGATTGCACCATCTAATATACAACCTAGCTTCATCAATAAGTATGAGCCTATGGTGGTGTGGGAAGCAGTAAGGAAGGCTTCTGAGAGGGGACTGTGACTAAGGTGACTCCTGAAAGACGAAGCAAAATTTGGTCATACACATAGCAGTTTGAAGGAGATTCTAGGCAGAAGTAGTAACATAAGCAAATACATCAAGAATGAAAATACCATTGCATGAGTATTGAATTACAAACAGTTTTGTATTGTTCATTGTTTTATTCCATATTGTAAGTGCTCAATAATTATCTTAGAATTATCATACCACTTGAATAGTCTGCACTTTTAAATTTTTTTAAATTGTATTCATTTGAGAGAGAGAGAGCACAAGCAAGATGAGGGCAGAGGGAGGAGAAGCAGACTCCTGCCCAGCAGGGAGCCCAACATGGGGCTAGACCCCAGGACCCTGGGATCATAACCTGAGCTGAAGGCAGATACTTAACCAACTGAGCCACCCAAGTACCCCTTGAATATTCTACATTTATTTGTGGATTATGTTGAACGTCTTAGACCAGCTTTATGGAGGACACTGGGAGTCCAAGATGGTGCCAAGAAATAAATTTATTAAAAATTTTTAAAAAATATTTTAAGTTTGCACAAAAAGCAAATACAAAAGATACTTAGTGAAAAGTAATTCTACCTCCCATTCCTATCTATCCCTTATCCACCTAGCTCCCTGCTCTAGATATATTAATTGCTAGCTTCTTATCCTTGCAGATACATTCAAACATATATACATACACATTTTGTGTGTGAATATACATGTATATGCACACATTCACATAAGAATATGAATGGAAGCATGGAAGACATACTGTTTTGCTCCTTTCTTTTTACTTAGTATGTTTGGAAATTTTTCACATCATTTAAAATTTCCATTTTTAAGAAATTTAATTTGTTAACTTAAAAAATCAAATTATATAAACAGGTATATACTTTGAAAAACTCTACTCCCGGGCTCCTTGCTCGGCAGGGAGCCTGCTTCTCCCTCTGCCTCTGCCTGCCATTCTGTCTGCCTGTGCTTGCTCTCTCTCCCTCTCTCTCTGACAAATAAATAAATTTAAAAAAACAAAAAAACAAACAAAAAAAAAAACACCCAAAACTCTACTCCCGCCTTTGTCCATACCATTGTCCCTGCCATAGTAGGTAATCACTTTTTATCAAGATCTTGTGTTTCTTCCCTAGGTTTCTTGAGGCAGGTAAAAGCAAATAAAAACAGATTTCTCTCCCTTTCTTATACCAAAGGTAACATCATAGAATATCTTGTATTTATTTTTTATTTGATAATAAATTCTGGGGATCTTTCAATGTTATAAATGGAGAACCCTCTCAGTCTTTTTTATAGCTACCTTGTATTTCATTGTATGGATTTATCATAGTTTTCTTTAACCAATCTATTATTGAGTCTTTGGATGATTGTAGGCTTTTGCTATTAGAAACTGCTTCAGTGAGTAGCTTTGTAGATCCATTGATTCATACATTTGCAGGTAATTCATCAGATATATTCTTAGAAGTGGGGTTACTGAGTTAGTAAATAAATACATTTGTAATTTTGGTAGATTTTGCTAAGTTGCCCTCCCTAAGGACTATACTCTTTAGCACTCCCACCGGCATTATAGGAAACCTGTTTCTTCATAGCTTAGTCCACAGAGTGGGTGATCAGCCTCTGTATTTTGGAAGTCTGATGGATAAGAAATTGTGTATTGGGATATCTTAATTTGCATTGGTTTTATTGTGAGTGCTGTTGTGTATCTGCTTAGGGGTTCTTTGAATTTTGTGTCCTGTGGGATGTCTGTTCTTGTCATTTGTCCATTTTTTATTACTGGGTTGCTAGTCTGTCTTCCCAATTTCCAGGGGCTCTCTATGTATTAGGACATTGGCTCATTATTTAAGATAGAAGTTGCTAATATTATGTTCATATTGTCTTTGGGTTTTAATTAGGAATGGCTTCCCCTCCCCTCATAGAAGTTTTCATTTCGTTTTTAATGTTTTATATTTTAAGTGAAGTTCTCTTCATATTTCCATTGGGAAGTTTGATTTTCAAGAAATTTTATAGTATTACGAGGTCTGAGTTAGCTTGCTGTTAAGTTCTTAGAATGAATAAATTTAGCTTTGACATTTTAAGTGTTGGCCCTAGTTCTTATAACAACTGTTAAATTAGCAAAATGCAGGTATATCTGTGTCCCTATTTCCATTTAGATGGAATAGCAGTGTTTATATATTTTTACTTGCTTTTACTTGATTACTATCAAAACCAGTTTATTTGGATATATCCTTCCTTACTGATTGAGTCATTTAACAAATCTTTTAAATCTTACTGAGTATCATATGCATACTGCCATCAAAGGGTTGATAAGTTTATGAAGGAACTCATAGTCTCATCAGTTTAAATATGATTTGATAAATGCTATTTTGGAAGTATGTTGGTATTTAAGCCTTACTTTCCAGGGAGACCTTATATAAAACCAGGACGTTTTTAAGCTTTATGGCAGTTGTGGTATTTTGCTTTCTGTTATAAAATATACTGGTAACTATGTTGGCTGGAGGTATTTTTATTAATTATATCTAATATTTGTTGGCTTAATATTTTATTACATAATGCTTATAATATTTTCCCATTATAATTTTTCTTTATTGTTTTACATTTGAAACATTTTTACTAGGCTAAAGATACTTCAAGTGAAGAAGTTAATCTGAGTCACATTGTACCCTATGAGCCAGTTTCAGAAGAAAAAGCAAAGGAATTACCTGAATGGAGTGAGAAAGTGGCTCAAAATATTTTGTCAGGTATTACAGTAATGTTAATTTTTTTCCCCTATAATGTGAAATCTTTGGAATCCATAAGAGAATACTTAGAAAGACAGTATTTGTATTTTGGTTCTAAATGATCATTTTATAAATACTTTAAAACAGAAGGAACTAGTCTTTTAGAACATTACATATTATCATATAGGTAGAAATTCTTGACTATTTTCTGTTTCACTTTAGGGAAAATTGATGGTCAAGATCTTTGGGAATTTCCAAACTTTCAGGATAGCTCTTCTGAACATAAAATTAGTTATTTTCCATTCTTCTTTGAAATTCCTCTTCAGTCCTTTTCTCCTCTTCTCCCCCTTCCTCTTCTTCTAAAAAAAATGGTGAGGTACTCATCCCGCTTTGGAAGCAAAGTAGCATTCCCTAACCACACTGCCGTGGAGGTATAAAGAGACCTGAGGATTATAGCTAAGCTGTTTGGGATGTAGGCTGTACTATTTAATTCTGGTTAGAAAGGGTATCAGATCAATTATTTTAAAACCAGAATGATCAGGGCTCCTGGGTGGCTCAGTGGGTTGAAGCCTCTGCCTTCGGCTCAGGTCATGATCCAAGGGTTCTGGGATCGAGCCCCACATCGGGCTGTCCGCTCAGCAGGGAGCCTGCTTCCCTTCCTCTCTGTCTGCCTGCCTCTCTTCCTACTTAGGATCTCTGTCTGTCAAATAAATAAATAAAATAAAATAAAAAAATAAAACCAGAATGATCATTATTGACATATGTCTTTCCACGTTCATTGGTTAACATTTTAGCTTTTCAACTGTTTTAGCTCTCAGATTTTTAGAACGTCTACTTTGTTTTGTAAAAACATTGCCAGTCACTCTTTAGTAAGCCAAATTTGTGACCCTGTAAAGAGATCTTGACCAGTCATTTAAAAGACTGTCAATATAGATTTCTATTACTGTACTAAAAACCCATTAAAATAATAAAGACGTCTAAAGCAGAGGAAACCTTCAACATGAAAAACCAACAAACTAAAATAAGTGAAAATTAATTAACTAGGAACTAACATAGTATTTTGCCCATGTCAGAGAGCTGCTAGAGATAAGACAAAGCCAGATTTTTCAGTTACAATTTTAACAGTTAAAATTGAGCCTTGAAAAAGATTTTCAAAGAAGTTCTAAAGAAAAATCTTCACTCTTACTATCCTGTCCCATAACTTTACAGATTGCTAGGCTATTAGGTCAGCATTCAGAAAATTTGCCTATATTCACGTATACATAGATAACTAATTTCAAAGGTTATTAAGTTTTTTTTAATTCGTACTGCTCAAGATAGTTCTATTTATTATTGCTGTGTACCAAACCATCCCAAACTTAATGGCATGAAACATCAAACATTTGTTTGTACTGTGGGCCAGGTATTCCAAAAGGTCACAACAGGGATGGCTTACATCTGCTTCATGATGGCAGGACCTCAGCTAGGAAGACCCAAAGACTGACTAGTGACTCAGTAGCTGGGGGCTGGAATCATCTGAAGTCTCCTTCATTCACAAATCTGGCATCTGGGTTGGAAGAGCTCAAAATCTAGGACTGCCAAATAGAGTACCTAGACACGGTCTCCATGTGTTTGACAGCTTAGCAGCCTTAAGCTAGTCAGGCTTCTACATGGTAGCTCAGGGTTCCAAGCATGAATGATATAGCAAACAGGCAGAAGCCACGTACCCTTTCTAACAAATTCTTGGAAATTTTCAGTATCTCTCACTACAAGAAGATAACAGATTTAAGGGGATGTGACATAGACCTACCTCACATCTCAATGGGAAGAATGTCAAGGTCATGTTGAAAGAACATGAACAGGTGATACTGTTTGGCTACCTTTGGAAAGTATTGTATGCCACTAAGTCTTTTTTTTTTTTAAGATTTTATTTATTTATTTGACAGAGAGAGAGACAATGAGAGAAGGAACACAAGCCGGGAGAGTGGGAGAGGAGCAGCAGTCTTCCTGCTGAGCAGGGAGCCCAGTGCAGGGCTAGATTCCAGGACTCTGGGATCATGACTTGAGCCAAAAGCAGACACTTAACGAGTGAGCCACCTAGGTGTCCCTCTATGCCACTAAGTCTTAGGCCTCCTAAGTACCATACAGATTGCATGTGCTAGTTCTATTCAAAGAGCAGAGCACCCTTAGAATCAGCTAATCCTGGGGACAGATCTCTTTAGAGATTTCAGAAAAACTCTGAGCAGTGCATCATTTGAAAATGAGCAAAAATCACACTCTGATAACACTTAGGGGCCTGCTTTACTACTTGAGACTTTAGTAGGCTTTTGTAACTCTTTTCTTTTCATCTTTTCTCCTCAGTTCTAGCAATAGCCCTAGTAGTTGGTTACGTTAAAATTACTTAACTGCCTCTCAGAGTACATACCTCTTTATGTGCTTTTTAATAGGTAGAATGAAAACCAACTAGCTCATCAAATACTTGAGATATAGGTAATAAAAAAAGTGGCAGAAAATATTCAAGATTTACTGCAGGGAAAGTGATCTGATCTGTCCAGAGACTGTTTCTACCTGACTCATGCAGGCTCTATACAAAGATAAGTAATCAGAGATCTAAATTGAGCTTATTCACTTTATCCCATGGTTTGTTCCTGTCCACTGTCTGAAGATCAGTAAAGATCAGTAAAAGTTACAGTATGGTGTTTTGTGAATATAAAAAGTGAAAAAACATGAAGTTACTGTTTAAAATTTACCTGTGTAGCATATTGGCTTGAAAGGCTAGAATTATACTTTTAAGAAGGCAACTGCCAAACATTTTAGATGGAGATTTTATTAAGCTTATTTGGGAAGAGGTAGAGGATCATCAACAATGGACTGATAAGAGCACCAGCCGCATTGGGTTAGATTTGAGTGAGATCATTTTAAGTCATCTGGCAATTTCTCATTTATTCAGCAAATATCCATTGCCTGGATGGCTTGCCATTAAATGGTTGCATATAAGACGAATATGGATAGAATAAATCTGTAGCTGGCTCTACACATGCCATTTAAAAGATCTTAATAGCTACCAGTAAAATATTACAATTCCTGATCTTCTATTGTAATATCTTGGATTTTAAGGTATTATCTCTATTATACACTCTTCTATGGTGATAACTTCTTTATAATTTGCATCTAGTATTTCTTTCTCAATCTTATGACTTTTCACTTAACTAATTTCCATTTATTCTTAGTCATCAATGGACTTTGTCCCTCTTGTTTATTTTATTGTAGGAGTATAGTTTACTTAAGCTTTCCTTTGCTTCATTGTCATTTATGATTTCTCAGTCTTTCTTCTTCAAGTTCAGCCAGTTTTTTACTTCTTAAATCTTTTCAACCTGTAAGTTAACTGCAAACCCCTTATGTATATATTTTTTTTAACTTTTTTTTTTTTAAAGATTTTATTTATTTGACAGGGAGAGAGAGATAACAAGTAGACAGAGAGGCAGGCAGAGCGGGAGGGGGAAGCAGGCTCCCCACTGAGCAGAGAGCCCAGTGCGGGGCTCAATCCCAGGATCCTGAGACCATGACCTGGGCCGAGGGCAGAGGCTTAACCCACTAAGCCACCCAGATGCCCCCCCCCATGTATATTTTTAATAGAGGTTTTCAGTCCCTTCATTGTTATGGGAATTCCTTGCTGGAAGATACTTGTCTGGGTTTGAGACCTAGTCCTCCTGCAGGGGAGGACAGTGGAGGTAGTGTTTGAGCTAGAGGTGGACATGTTGACTAAAACAGGAAGAGAAACACAACGGTTTTTCTAATCAGTTACCACTTGGCAACTTTATTTAATTGTTTTTTATTTATTTTTATTTTTCATTGTTTGTATTTTTAAATAAACAGGATTTTCACATATCATTGGATGCCTCCTCACTCACAGGCCAGAGTAATTACATGAAAACCATGCCACAGACCTTTGGAGAATATACTTAGGTATTTTATATGTCTAGCTTTAAAAGCTGCTTTTTTCAGGGTATAGCCAAAAAGGAAATATTTGAAATTGTAAGCTCTCCAAGGCAAGGTAACACCTTCTCCTTCCTCTTAGGGGAAACTATTCTCCTGGGGATTTTTCCTTGCTTTTTCCATCTCCTTCCCACTTCTCCTTTCCTCAGGTGTACACAGGGACTTTTCACTAGAGAAGTCTATGCTATCCTGCTTTCTGTCTTGACAGTCTCATTTTTCGTTTTCTAAGAAACATTGAGCAAAACCAAAGGGCTGGGAACTACTCTTATGAGAAATGGCTAAACCATCTAGGCTTCCCGTTTTTTTCTTATGTATTGAGTATTCTTCTGTCTTTGTCATTCAGGTTTATGTTATAAATTAAAAGGTGTGGAGATCATGGGATTTGGGTTTGGGATTGAGGGAGGAACAGGACCCCCTGTTCCTGTGCCTTTTGTCTAAAGCAAGCAAGCAAGAGTTCTGCCTTGATGTTTGAGAACTAGCAGGTTTATTGGTTTCTAATTTGCATCATTTGTGTCTAAACCCCTCAGCACTTCATTGAGGAAAAGTGGTACCTGGACTAAGGCAAGAACAGGAAGCCTGGGTCCTCAAGCCAAATACTGTGTTTTTGGCACCAAAACCCAAAATTCGTCCCTAACAATAGTAATATAGTGTGGTAAATAACATGTAGAGAGATACCTACAAGTAGTGGTAGCAGCAGAGTAATACAGAAATATGTTACTGAGTGATCTGTGACCTAAGTACTGAAAGATGAATTTACTTAGAAAAAGTTTATTCCAGGCAGAAAATTATAATTGTAAAGTTGGCTTAAAAGTTTATGGTGTGTTTAGGATCTGAACATAGAATTCCTTGGGTTTTTTCCTTTGATTTATTAAAGGAGTTATAGGTATAATCAGCTCTAATATTGTGGACTTCTTAATTTTCCTATAAAAAGGTGCTTCCTGGGTGAGCTGGGGTTTGGTCAAAGGTGCTGAATTTACTGGCAAAGCAATCCAGAAAGGTGCTTCTAAACTCCGTGAACGGATTCAACCAGAAGAAAAACCAGTGGAAGTTAGTCCCGCTGTGACCAAGGGACTTTATATAGCAAAGCAGGCTACAGGAGGAGCAGCAAAAGTCAGTCAGTTCCTGGGTAAAGTAACTTTGGAGGACTTTACTTCTTTCAGTTAAATTAAAAATGATATCTTAATTCAGGTTAATCTAAATGTTCATTTAGATGGTTAACCTTAAGAGTAAAGGATTAGGACAAAGCAGTATCGTCTTGCTACTCATAGTGGGGTCTATAGCAACAACATCAACCTATCTGAGAGCCCTAGAAATATTTCAAATACTTGTTACACATTACTGATTCAGAAACAAGATCTCTAGGTGATTGTTATTTGCATATTAGTTTGCAAACATTGGTTAAGGGACTCTTTTGATGTGTCAGAAAGGAGTGTCCATGCCTTTGAAAAGGAATGGCTCTGAATATATTTGCTGTCCTTGAATATGACACGTTCTTCTAAGGACAGCTCACTGTGTCTTAGTTGGGGTGGAGTGGGAGGGATGTATTGTTTGAATTAAGCTGATTCGGTGATTCTGATGTCAGCCTTCCCAAGTAATATGTCTCTTCATCTTCCTTGAGAATCATAGACCTAAAGTTTGGTATTTTAAGATGGCCAGATAACTCCTTAATGAATTATTAGACTTAGTAAGATTATCTTTTTGGTATTCAGTATTCTTCCAATCAGATTTTGGTTTGTTCACTTTCATATAGACTTAAATACTTTATTACTATTTCAGTGAAATATTTGTCAATGTGGAGAAAACAGAAGTACACATAGCTGGAAAACATGAAAGATGGACCTACAAGTCTTCTATTGTAGCAATCTTGGTTTTCTTTTAAGCAAATTGCCAAAAAGAACATTATGTTTAAGAGGCAAAGTTTTATCATTAGGTTCTGCAGACGTATCTTTAAACCAAATAATAGCCTTTGTTTAAAAACTGGCCAGCCTTGGTTCTCATCCTTATATAGAAATGCTAAATTATGCAATGAAACTTTAGATGCTCATGTAAGAATTTTGCTAAAGAGTGGTAAAATCAAGGGAAGAATACATTTTTTTCTAAGTGCTTCCCCTTTTTTATGGTTTCATTAGTTGACGGAGTTTGCACTGTAGCAAATTGTGTTGGAAAGGAACTAGCTCCACACGTCAAGAAGCATGGAAGCAAACTTGTTCCAGAATCTCTTAAAAAAGACAGAAATGGGAAGTCTGCCTTGGATGGTGCTATGGTCGTAGCTGCAAGTAGTGTTCAAGGTAACAAAGACCCATAAATTTAACTAGGAAGGTCCATTTGTTAGCTGTAGTTTTACTTACTTCTAAATATATTTGCAGGATTTTCAACTGTCTGGCAGGGATTGGAATGTGCAGCCAGATGTATTGTTAACAATGTTTCAGCAGAAACTGTACAAACTGTCAGATACAAGTAAGTTGAGTTTTATCATTTTAATGAATAAATCTGTTCTAGCATTTGCAAAAATTCAGGACAGTTAAAATGACTGTCTAATTGAATAATAAAATAATTTCTGTTTTTCTTAATATTTTTGGCAAATTAATAGAAATATGTGACTTTGCCTTATATTACTAATGGTTATATTTGTTCATCATTCATGCAACGAGTAAGCTTAATGAAAAAAAAATCCTGTAGTTTCTGAATACCTTATTAACTGCATGTTCTTGTAACGGGTGATGTTTGCCAGTAGTTTTGATGGGAAAAACTTGAATTTTAATTAATCTATTGTACCTTGTTAACATTAGCCCCTTCTGTATACAAAGAGTGTTAAATATTGTCACATCTTATTTGACTCTACCATTATTCATTCTTATTAGAATGGACAGATGGTATGTTATCTATTTCCTATATTAAGATGTGGGCAAACATAGAAATGAATGATCTGCCCAGGTTAATCTGATAAGTGTTAAAGGTGAGACTTAAAACAGGATCATCTGATTTTAGCTCTTTATTCTTTATAAGTCCTCAAGGAATCTAGGTCTAAGAAATAAATCTAGTATGAAGGACCCAAGTTCCTTTCTTAGCTTTGAATTAGTTTAAAGCCTAATATTAAATTTTTATTTAGAAACCAAAAAGTAATATTCATGGTATTCTCAACTCTCAGTTACTTGTTTTAATTATATTTGTTTAGTCACAACATTTCAGATTGTACTTATGTATTAGACATTGTGTTCAGTGCTTTTTAATATATGTATTTAATCTTCAATACTTTTTTTTTTTGAGAGAGGGAGAGAAAGAAGGGTGGAGGAGGAGCAGAGGGAGAGAGAGAGAGAATCTTAAGCAGGCTTCGTGCCCAGTGCAGAGTCCAATGTGGGGCTCCATCTTACAAACCTGAGGTCATGACCCTAGCCAAAATCAAGAGTCAGACACTTAACCCACTGAGCCACCCAGGCATCTCTAATCTTTAACACTATTATCTCCATTTTGCTGTTAAATAACCTTGTTGAAGATTATATCCCTGGTAAGTGGTAGAGCTGGGATGTAAGCCAGGTCTCTCTGTGTCATGTATTATGAAAGAACAGTACTGGACCAACCCTGTGCTTGATGGGACTTCTGTGCCAGTTCAGTATCTAGAGTTAGAAATCATGATCTATCATGCATTTACATTCTCTCCCACTATAGTAAATTATTAGTGGCTTAGGAAAAACTAACTTAGTTTCCAGACTGAGTTGATTTGATCACAAACTGAAGTATGCCTACCTTTTGAGTCAAAGCAACATAACATCTTGACCAAAAGATTTGGCAAAGAAAATACAGAATATATCTGAAATTCATTTTGTGGAAATAAAAAAAAAAAACAAGTCTTCCAGCTTACTACCTCTGGGTACTTTTAAGCTTGATCTCTAGTACTCTTTGTGTTGTGACTCTGAAATTACTTTGGTGGATCAATCGTAATTAGAAAAATAGTTTTTCTTTTGTTGCAAGAGTACAAGAAAATCAGCTATGCCTTATAGGCCAAAAGTGAGTTATTTTTAGATTATCAGTATCATTTATTAGCTAAATAAGTAGGCAGTCATGTTAAAAAGTAGTAAATGCTTCCAACAGCTTTGCCTATTTCCTACTTTAATTAAAAAAATGCTTATCTAAGTTCAATTAAATAGAGCTTTATTATAGGTTAGCAAGGTTTTGGTGTAGATACTATATTTTTGGTCCTTAGTGAGGAGATCTTAATATGATGAAAAGGACACTTTTTAACAGTGGTTCTGAACTAATTTATTTTTATTTTGGTATGTATTGCTGTTCTTTTTATTCTTTACTCCAAAGATTCGTGGAGTGAAAAAACAGGTGAGAATTTAGTTAAGTAGGTTTATATTTCTAACTATAAAGCTACTTTGGTCTTAGCAGTAATTTAATTAGAAACTTGGAAAGATATGATGATGTGCAGTGGGGATGTAAAGGGTTTTGTAATACTGTTTCCTCACTTACGAATAATCTGGCCCAGAAGTAGAAATTGTCTTTTAAATGAAGAAACTACAAGTATCAAACCAGTAATAACTTAATATTTATCACTGAAGAAATGGAAGAGCTAGTTATTCATTTAATTTAGTTCTGATTTATTTACATAAATTTACATTTCTGAATGTATATGTAATAAATTTATATTTTTGTATTTATGATTTTACACTTTGAAAAAGTATTTGATAGGGGCGCCTGGGTGGCTCAGTGGGTTAAGCTGCTGCCTTTGGCTCAGGTCATGATCTCGGGGTCCTGGGATCGAGCCCCTCATCGGGCTCTTTGCTCAGCGGGGAGCCTGCGTCTCTCTCTCTGCCTGCCTCTCTGCCTACTTGTGATCTTTCTCTGTCAAATAAATAAAATCTTAAAAAAAAAAAAAGAAAATAAAAAGTATTTGATAGCATAAGCATTTGTGTTTCTTTTCTAATCCAACTGATGATAGTGTAATAAAATTTGTATTCTTATTGTCTATAAGTTTTTCTCCCAAGTTGTTTTGAATCTGCCATAATTATATCTGCCCATATCTGGACTCTCTGTTTCACTGGTCTATGTGTCTGTTTTTGTGCCAGTACCATGCTATCTTGGTGATTACAGCTTTGTAGTAAAGCCTGAAATCAGGCAACATGATGCCCCCAGTTTTGTTTTTCTTTTCAACGTTTCCTTAGCAATTTGGGGTCTTTTCTGGTTCCATACAAATATCAGGATTGTTTGTTCCAGTACTTTGAAAAATGCTGTTGGAATTTTGTTCGGGATGGCATTGAAAGTATAGATTGCTTGGGGAAGTATAGACATTGTAACAATGTTTATTCTTCTGGTCCATGAGCATGGAATGCTTTTCCATCTTTTTGTGTCTTCTTCAATTTCTTTCATAAGTGTTCTGTAGTTCCTCGAGTACAGATCATTTACCTCTTCCGTTAGGTTCATTCCAAGGTATCTTATGGTTCTTGGTGCTATAGTAAATGGAATTGATTCTCTAATTTCCCTTTCCATATTTTCATTTTTAGTGTATAAGAAAGCAACAGGGACACCTGGGTGGCTCACTTGGTTAAGCAGCTGCCTTCGGCTCAGGTCATGATCCCAGCATGCTGGGATTGAGTCCCACATCGGGCTCCTTGCTCAGCAGGGAGTCTGCTTCTCCCTCTGCCTCTTCCTGCCACTCTGTCTGCCTGTGCTCACTCTGTCTGACAAATAAATAAATAAAATCTTTAAAAAAAAAGAAAGCAACAGATTTCTGTACATTGATTTTGTATCCTGCCACACTACTGAATTGCTGTATGAGTTCTAGTAGTTTGGGGGTGGAGTCTTTTGGGCTTCCATATAAAGTATCATGTCATCTGTGAAGAGAGTTTGACTTCTTTGCCTATTTGAATACCTTTTATTTTTTTGTTGTTGTTTGATTGCTGTTGCTGGGACTTCTAGTACTATGTTGAGCAGCAGTGGCAGGAGTGGGCATCCTTGTCGTGTTCCTGATCGCAAAGGGAAGGCTGCCAGCTTTTCCCCATTGAGAATAATATTTGCTGTGGGTTTTTCATAGATAGATTTTAGGAAGTTGAGAAATGTTCCCTCTATCCCTATGATTTCAAGAGTTTTAATCAGGAACAGATGCTGTATTTTGTCAAATGCTTTTTCTGCATCAGTTGAGAGGACCATGTGGTTCTTCTCTCTTCTCTTACTGATTTGTTCTATTACATTGATTGACTTGCGAATGTGGAACCACCCTTGCATCCCAGGGATAAATCCCACCTGGTCATGGTGGGTAATCTTTTTAACATACTATTGTTGGATCCTATTAGCTAGGATCTTGTTTAGAATCTTGGTGTCCATATTCATCAGGGATACTGGTCTGAAATTCTCCTTTTTAATGGGCTCTTTGCCTGGTTTGGGGATCAGGGTAATGCTGCTTCATAGGAAGAGTCTGGAAGTTTTCCTTCTCTTTCTATTTTTTGAAACAAGTTCAGGAGAATAGGTATTATTTCTTCTTTGAATTCCCCAGGGAATCCATCAGGTCCTGGGCTCTTGTTTTTTGGGAGGTTTTTGATCAACTGCTTCAATCTCATTTCTAGATATTGGTCTATTCAGGTTGTCATTTTTTTCCTGTTTCAGTCTTGGAAGTGTATAGGTTTCCAGGAATGCATCCATTTCTTCTAGGTTGCTTAACTTATTGGCATATAGCTGTTGATAATAATTTCTGATTGTTTCTATTTCCTTGGTGTTAGTTGTGATCTCTCCCCTTTTGTTCATAATTTTATTAATTTGGTTCCTCTCTCTTTTCTTTTGGATTAATTTGGCTAGTGGTTTATCAATCTTATTAATTCTTTCAAAGAATCAGATTCTAGTTTCGTTGATGTATTCTGCTGTATCTCTAGTTTCTAGCTATTGATCTCTGCTCTAAACTTAATTATTTCCTTTCTTGTGCATGGGGTTGGCTTAACTTGTTGATTTTCCAATTCTTTAAGGTGTAAAGAGAGTTGGTATATTCGGGATTTTTCAGGTTTTTTTTTGAGTAAGGCTTGGATGGCTATGTATTTCCCCTATAGGACTGCCTTTGCTGTATCCTATAGGTTTTGGACCAATGTGTCTTCATTCTCATTGGTTTCCATGAATTGTTTAAGTTCTTTGATTTCCTGGTTGATCCAAACATTCTTGAGCAAGATGGTCTTTAGCTATCAAGTGTTTGTATTCCTTCTAAACTTTTTCTTATGGTTGAGTTCCAGTTCCAAAGCATTGTGGTCTGAGAATGTGCAGGGAATAATCTCAGTCTTTTAGTATCGGTTGAGCCCTGATTTGTGACCCAGTATGTGGTATGTTCTGGAGAAAGTTCCATGTATGTGTGAGAAGAATGAGTATTCTGTTGTTTTAGGGTGGAATGTTCTGTATATCTTTGAGGTCCATCTGGTCCAATGTGTCATTCAAAGCTCTTGGTTCTTTATTGATTTTCTGCTTAGATGATCTGTCTATTGCTGACAGTGGCGTGTTAAGATCCCCTACAATTAATATGTGCATATCAGTAGGACTCTTTATTTTGATTAACAGTTGGCTTATGTAGTTGGCTGCTCCCTTATTGGGGGCATAAATACTTAGAATTGTTAGATCTTCCTGGTGGATAGACCCGTTAAAAATGATGTAGTGTCCTTCTGTATATCTGACTACAGTCTTTAGCTTAAAATCTAATTTATCTGATATAAGAATCGCTACCCCAGCTTTCTTTTGAGGCCTGTTGGAATGAAAGATGGTTTTCCATCCCTTCACTTTCAGTCTGGATGTATCTTTAGGTTCCGAATTGTCTCTTGTAGAGAGCATATGGACAGGTCCTGTCATTTTATCCAGTCTGCAACCCTGTGCTGTTTTATGGGAAGCATTTAGGCCATTCACATTGAGAATGATTATTGAAAGGTAAGTTTTTATTGACATCATGTTGCCTGTTTCTATAGGTTGTCTCTGTAAATTTCTGTTCTGTGTCACTCTTGGGTTCTTTCCTCTTTTATGGAACACCCCCCCACCCCAATATTTCTTGTAATGCGGGCTTGGTGGTCACATACTCTTTGAAACCTTGCCGGTCTTGGAAGCTCTTTCTCTCTCCATCCATTTCAAATGTCAGCCTTGCTGGATAAAGTATTCTTGGCTGCATGTTCTTCTCATTTAGTGCCCTGAATATGTCTTGCCAGCCCTTTCTGGCTTGCTAGGTTTGTGTGGACAGGTCTGACATTATTCTAGTGGACCTTCTTCTGTATGTAAGGAATCTCTTCCTCCTAGCTGCCCTTAGGACCTCTTTTCTAAAATTATGACTTGTGAATTTCACAGTTACGTGTGTCTGGAGGTCTTTCTAGATTTGTTGGTCATGGGGGGTATCCTTTCTGCCAATAGGACAGAAACACTTGTTCCATTCCCCAGACTAGGGAAATTTGTTAGGCATCCCAGTAATTTGTTAGGCATCCCAATAATTCTGACATTGGAACGTTTCATGGTGTCATTTTTTTCCCCTAATTCTGTTTTCATGGCTTCTAAGCTGTTTGTTCCAGCCCTCCTCCTGATCCTTCCTTTCTATCAGTTTGTCTTCTAGATCACTAATTCGATCTTTTGCCTTGGTTACCCTAGGTATTAGAGTATTTAGATTAGATTGATCTCACTGATAGCATTTTTTAGTACTGCCAGATCAGCCCTCGCTACCACCTTTAGAGTTTCTATGTTGCCACTAATGGTCTCCTCCAAGCCAGCCATTGCCTGGATAATTGTTACCCTGAATTCCTTTTCCAACATACTGTTTATGTCCTTATCCAGTAGTTCGTGGCAGAGGGCACAGTCTCTGATTTTTCCTCTGTTGGGTGTTCCTCCTCCTAGTCATTTTGGTGAGAGGTGGTTGAGGGGATGTACAGCTGAATATATCAGCCAGCTCTAGGCAAGGTACACTCTGGAAAATTTTGGAGCAATTGGAAGTCACCACCAAAAAGAAAAAAGAGAAAAAAAGAGAAAACCCAGCCAAAATGCACCTCAAAAGTAAGATTTATAAGATACATGAACAAAAACAAACAAAAAGACCAACAAAAGTAAAAGACAAGAGGAAAAAAGAAAAACCCAGCCAAAATGAACCCCAAGAATAAGATTTATATAGTACAAAAACAAATACACAGAAACACTAACAGAAGAATAAGATGGGAAGATGGTTGTAAACTCTCGATGTGGGCGAGGAAGGTTATTTTAGTTCTTCCTGCGTGAATTTTGTTATCTTTGTTAAAGGACTCAACTTTCCAGAGATACAGGGAAATTGAAACTGGTTTATATATAAGGATGGCATTGAATAGGGAAAAAAAGATTATATTGAAGCTTATATCTATATGTATTTAAAAAAAAGGAAAGAAAAAGAAATACAGGTATATTATACAGGTATATAAATATAGGTATGAAAAAAGTTCCAGTTAAAAAGTTATTATAGAATATGTTGCATTAAACCTCTAGTTGTAATGGTAAGTAGGTTAAAAAATTAGAAGAATAAGAATCGTAAGAACGAATTTTTAAAAAAGAAAAGTTGTTATCTATGAAATATACAGGTTTGGGGGCAATACCAGGAGATTAATATATTGTTTTCCCCTGATGCTGGGGTTTTACATTTTTATGGGGACCCTGTGGTGGTTATCCTCTTGTTCTTTTGGCTTATCTTCTGGGGGAGGGGCCTGCCGCCTTGTTTTTCAGTCAGTCCTGCTTGGGCTGAGTTGCCATGCCCCCTATTAGGGGGTTGGCTCTGTGGAAACGGGTTTTTTAGGCTTTTGTTCTCTGGAGGTTTTTGTTCTTTGGCGGCTTTTTGTGGCTTTTCGGAGGTTTAGTGGAAAGCAAACTATCCACACCCAGACCTCCGCCTCAGAGAGAAGCCTCAGACTGCTTCCCTCTAGGTGGTCCAGAACACACAGATGCCCCCCCATGCAAACTCCACTGAACACCACAGCTCCCCACAGGTGGTGCGCACTCCCAGCCACCATATCGGCGGTTGCCCGAGGCCCCCACTTCTCTCTGCGCCCCTGTGCCACTAAAACCGCGATATTGGTCCAGGCGAGCCCAAACCCAGGTTGCTGCCATTGCAGGTACTGCTGTCTGGGGCCCACACCCACAACTGATGCACTCGCACCAGGCAGAGGCACAGGTCTTGTAATGCTACCGGTCTAGGGACCCTGACCTGAGACTGCCCTGGGTTCTCTCAGGCACAGGCTGGGTGTATGCATACCCCATGGCCACGCAGGTCATAATGGGCTGCCGGCCCAGAGACTGCAGACTGGCGCCTACACCAGACTCCTTGAGGCGCAGGCAGGGGTGCACCCAGCCCTAGCGGTGGTACAAGCAACGGAAAGCCACAGGCTCGGGGACCACAGACTGGACTCCCTTGCCGGACTCTCTCTGGCTCGAGTTGTCACTGGTGGTAACCACTCTGGGATCCTGGGCTTAGGCCCGTGCCCCTGACTGCCCAATTCCACTAGTTGCCCCTCAAGATCTTTTGCTCTTTTTGAGTGCTTTTAACCAGTCTCCAAGTTAATGCTGGTCCCCAATCACAGGGCACTTTCATATTGGGGTATTACTTTCAAATGGTTTGCTTCTGGTGGCGCCCTCCCCCTTCTGTTTATCCTCCAATATCAGTCCAAGTGTTTCCACTCTCATTACCTCTCCACTGATATCTTCTGCCCCTGTAGAGATCCAGAAGTGTACAATCTTACATCTCAGGCTGATTTCATGGGTGTTCAGAGTGTTCTGGTAGATATTTAGCTTACTTTAGGGGACTGGTTGAAACAGGGTCTCCTACTTCTCTGCCATCCTGCTCCTCCTTTCATGGTTTTATGGTTAAAGATTATGTTCATTGATTATGAGTGGTTTATCTAAAGAGTGGTATAATTAATTATATTCTTAAAACTTTTAGGTAAATATGTAGGAACTGTTCATTAAGACTGTTTTTGTCAGTTACATTAATACTTTTGTCTTTAAATTTAGGATCATGAAGACATATAGGAACAATAAAAATAAGTAACTTCAAATCTGTATTTAATTGCATGGTATCTACTAAATAATTCCTCACTCTTCTACATAGCTTCTAAATTTCAGCTTTAAGCTTTTTTTTTTTCCCCATTTGAAATTGTTTAGAGGATGGGGTGCCTGGCTGGCTCTGTCAAAAGAGGGTGTGACTCTTGATCTTGAGGTCCTATGTTCGAGCCCCACACTGGGTAATAGTGATTACTAAAAAAAAAAATAAATAAACTTTAAAAAATTAAACAAATAGTTTAGAGGAAAATCATATAAATTCAGAAAGATCCATTTTTGTTTTCCCCTTATTAAAATTTTATCTTATTCTAATTTTATCTTATTCTAAGATAAAATGTGTTCTCCATTTTTCAGGAGAATAAGCTTCGTAAAATTGTTTTTCTATAAGGAATTTACCTTTTCAAGTTACAGTATTTTATTGGTTTGTTTAGTGAATTTTAATTAAAATTCCCCTTAAATTTGCACTAGGTGAAGGGGCAAATTCAAATTCATTGATGGTAATTCTTTTGGCAGATGTCATATTACCCAAAACCAGTTCTATATAGCATCTATTCAGGAATTCTATAAGATCAGTCTTCTCTTTTCCATATGGTAACTATACAAGTATTTAAACATTATCATCATGTGTTCCACTTAACTTTTTCTTAACTTCGAAATACTCTGTTCCTTTAATTCCATATATAGTATGGTTTCCAAATCCTTCATTTACCAGTGTTCTGCTCAAAATGGAACCCAGAATTGAATGTAGTGTTATGTATTGTGACCAGATAGAATACAGTGGGATTTGCCTCCCTCATTTGGTCATATTTAGCATTTGGGAAATAGGGCATACAACACAAAGAGTGTATCTTTTTAGTAGCTGTTACTTCATTGACCCATATCAAACTTGGGCTTTTAAAAAAAATGAACCTTGGGACACCTGGGTGGTTCAGTTGGTTGAGCGGCTGCCTTCGGCTCAGGTCATGATCCCAGTGTCCTGGGATCGAGTCCCACATCGGGCTCCTTGCTCGGCAGGGAGCCTGCTTCTCCCTCTGCCTCTGCCTGCCACTCTGTCTGCCTGTGCTTCGCTCTCTCGCTCTCTCTCTCTCTCTCTAACAAATAAATAAATAAAATCTTTAAAAAAAAATGAACCTTTTATTTAAAATCTGGGCCTTCATCTTATTCTTGGACAGTTGATATATATACCTAAAATTAAGAACTTTGTATTTACATTTGCTTAATTTCATGTTGTTGATTTTGATTCATCATTAAGTCTGTCTTTCAGTTTGGTTTCAGATTTAGTATATATCATATTAGCCAGAGTTCCATTTAATGTTATCTTTAGATTTGAAAGACATGTCTTTTTAATGTCTTAGATATTTTCTTCCATTATTCATGAATAAAGTCTAACCACACGCTCACTGTAGCCTCTCCTTCTGATTGATCTTGCTCAAAGACTTACTGCTGTTAAAACTAGTGGGTCAGCTATCCACAAATTTTAACAGTATTCTCATTTAACTCACAGTTCAATTTTGTCTTATCAGACTACTTTTCAGGGTTGTTGTCTTCCATATACATTCATTAAATATTGGTTCTAAGGTTTCACTCTTTGCTCAGTCTTTTTCTGTTCTTTGTGGATATTATCTATACCGGTGTCTATAGTTACAATCTCTCAAATCTATGTTTCCAGTTAATTTTTTCTTAAAGATTTTATTTATTTATTTGACAGAGATCACAAGTAGGCAGAGGCAGGCAGAGAGAGAGAGAGAGGAGGAAGCAGGCTCCCCGCCTAGCAGAGAGCCCGATGCGGGACTCTGTCCCAGGATCCTGAGATCATGACCTGAGCCGAAGGCAGGGGCTTAACCCACTGAGCCACCCAGGCACCCCTCCAGTTAATTTTTTTCTTAAACTTTAGGCTTCATAAATACCAACTGCATCACCCTACAGTTGTTCATTAACTAAATCCTGTTTTTTATATTTATCTTTTCCTCTCAGTCTCATGACCATTACTGTAGAATAGAGCCTCATCATTTCTCATCCAACTTATCGCTTGTTCCCTAACTGGTTCCTCTGTCTCCCTCTTACATCCTTACAATTCACAATGCAACCTGACGTAGAGGTATCTAAAACATAAATTTGGTTGTGCCATTCCCATTAGTTTCAAGATAAAGTTTAAATTCCTCAGCTTCACTTATAAGGTTCTTCTTAAATTGGCCACAACCCACCTGCCTTGGATGGATAGACTAAGAAGATGCTATTTCTACTTCAAATATTTAAGATTAATATTTCAAGAATATTTTTGAAGGTTGCATGTAAATTGAATTTTAGGCAGATTTACTAGAAATTAGTTATGCCTGACATTTTGTTATAATTAATGAAATTTAGAATCACTGCCAATTTGTTGTCTTTGTAGGCATTACTGAACGTGCTGGAGAATTTTTTCTGGAGAAATTCCTGAAAAGTCTCATTTAAATTGTATATTAAGTCTCATTGACTTATTTAGATTTATATTCATTTTTAATTCTCTTCAATTGGTAGTGTTACTTGGCATATAAAATCTAATAAGCTATAATTAAACTTTTTAAAAAGAAATAAAAAATAAACGTCTTTTTACCAGAAATAGGCTTTTTAGTTTTTAGCAGTGTAGTCCGAATCTACAGTATAGTTTGAATGAAGAAAAGAACTGAGCATTTACTTATCAAGGAAGAGGAGAACAGATTCCTGCCAGAAATACTGGTTCTAAGGCATACTAGGAAGCAGAAGTGATAGGTGAGGATATATTAAAGTAAATAAACACAACTGCTTAAAAGCCATTTTATAAGATCTTTAAAAATAGGGGCACCTGGGTGGCTCAGTGGTTTAAGCCTCTGCCTTCAGCTCAGGTCATGATCTCGGGGTCTTGGGATCAAGCCCCACATTGGGTTTTCTGCTCAGCGGGGAGCCTGCTTCCCCTGTATCTCTGCCTGCCTCTCTGCCTACTTGTGATCTCTCTATCAAATAAATAAATAAATAAATAAATAAATCTTTAAAAATAAAAATAATAATAATTACACATATTGTATAATGGAATTTTCAAAGTGCTTTAACCTAGATATTTCATTTTATTAAATGAAGTAATAATTGATGAAATGTAAAGAGGTTGAGACCTCACCAACATCATAAGATTAGTTTGGGGCACAATTGGTATTAAAATGTCGTTTTTTGACTCCTAGTTTGGTACTGTTAACCAAATCAACAGGAATTGCTGCTGAAATGGAGATAGCGTGGGAAAACAAAACCTCAGTGTATCAACACAGACTCCTTTTAGCACATTACTACTAATAATGTAGCCTTTAGAATTGTGTTTCATATAAAAATATCATGAATGCAATTAGAGGTATCAGAATGCATCAGTAGAATAGGGAAGTGGAAGGTCCTGAATCTGGAGGATTTCCTATATTCACAAACACTGATATGCCCAAATTCTTAGGTTAACCATGTCACTTCCTTATAGCTCACACGGACATGGAAAAGAAAAGCCCTAAGAGAAACCTGCTCAACCAACAGTTAAGCTCACTTTTCCAGTGCTGAAACTGCTGCCACCTCTTTCTTCTCATTTAGCCTTAGCCATTGCCACCTGATGATAGTATTTGTGGGGGGCTTGATTGACATTGAGAAGCTTCCATGTCTTCTGCAAAATCAGCAAATCCTGTGGAATGCCGAGGGGCTGCAAAGCAACAGGTACTGACAGGTAGCTGTTAAGGAAGCTTAATGTCTGGTAACTGTGAGAAAGCCCCAATCAGGAGTGGTATGGGGACGCCTGGGTGGCTCAGTCAGTTAAGCTTGATTAACTTGATTACACTTGATTTCAGCTCAGGTCATGATCTTGGGGTCCTGGAATTGAGCCCTGTGTCTGGCTCTGCACTCATTGGGGACTCTGCTTTGGGATTCTCTCTCCCCCTTTCCGTCTGCCTCTTCCCCGAAGCACATGTGCTTTGTCTCAAATAAATAATAAATCTTTTTTAAAAGAATGTATAGCTATACAGTTTGACAAATTGTAGATTCTGTCATCCTCTGGTTCTAATTATTAACATGAGGCACAGGAATGAATGGAATCCTCATTCAGGAACATAATAAGATTCACACTTCTAGCACTGAGATTGAAAAAAAAAAAACCAACAAGCATGAGCAAGCTAGTAGGATCACAATCCACTGTTCCAGGCCAGACTAATGGTAATAGAGGACTTGTGAATTCAAAGGACAGATCCAATATTAGTATAAAATGTCCAGATACAGGTCACAAATCACCTAGGAAATTTCAGTGTGTCCTGGAGAAAAATGTAAAATGTTGCCTTTTTGTTGGTTGTTGCTAGTCAAGAAAAAACCTGGTACTTTGAAAAGGGTAAAGAGAAACCGAAGTGGGATAATTATTAGTATCTTTGTGCAGGCCTTTAACTTGTATTTTCTTATAGAAACAGTTTAAGCACAGATATTGGTAATTGTCAATAATGACTACTTTTGTATAGTTCTTTTATAATTTCCCAAGCACTTTGCTATACATTTGATGCTCTAGAAACTGTGTGGATAGAGCAGGAATTAAATTTATTCATTCAACAAATATTGAATGTCAGGCAATGTTCTCACTGCATAGGATACATTAAAGAACATGGCAGAGTCCTTTTTCTAATAGGGTTTCTATTCTGGTAAGACAATAAGCAAAGCAAAAACAATGGGAGTTCCTAAGTTCTATAGTATGTAGCAGGTGGTAAGTTATAGAATAAGGACAGCTTAAGGACAGATTGATGGGCAGTGGGGTGGAGCATGTGGAGTAAGGCAGTTGAAATGGGTGAGATAGTGAGAAGACAATAATTAGATGATTTGAAGAAGCTTAGGCAGTGAGACATGTGAATACCTAGGGTGAAAATAGTTTAGGCAGATTTCAGCCAGTACAAAGGTCTTAAGGTGGCTCATGTGTATTTGATGGCTTCAAAGAACATAAGAAGGCCAGTGAGTCTGCAGCAGAGTGGAGTGAGGGAGGAAGTGTTGTAGAATCTTTGCTTAAAGACAACCTCAGATTCTGGTGCCTGGGTGGCTTAGTTAAGTATCTGACTCTAGATTTTTGCTCAGGTCATGATCTCAAGTTTGTGAGATCAAGCTCCCTCTCGGGCTCTGCTCTGGGCATGGAGCCTGGTTAAGATTCCCTCTCCCACTCCTTCTGCTTCTCACCTCTCTCATCCTACCCACTATCCCTCGTTAAAAAATAAATAAATAAAAGACCTAACCAAAGTCTAGTTAAGGTAGAACTCAAAACCATTTATAGTGACTATAGATTCTTTGTGCTCTATAATTGCTTCATTGAAAATTCTCTATTTCCAGAAGGGGTGGGTTAAAAAAAGGGAAATAGTGACTGATGAATAATCCTTATTATAATTTACATTTTATTCTTCAACATAAACCGTCTTTATTAAATAAATCTCAGCTGGCCTGAGTTTATTTTCACAGTTTTTGCTAAAGGAGAGATGCAGCCTTGGCAGTTTGATTTTATTCTTTACTGTGTTTTAAGTTATTAATTAACTTGGAACATAACCTTTGATTTTGCTTTCAGGAATAACATACTAAACATGGGACTATTTAACACTAATTCAAAAGATCTTAATTTATATTTATAATTTCATTACACTTTTTCCTAATCCTTTCTTTTAAAGATATGGGCATACTGCTGGAGAAGCTACACATGATGCAGTAGATTCTGCCATCAATGTTGGTGTAACTGCCTATAATATTGACAACATTGGTATCAAAGCAATGGTGAAGAAAACTGCAAAAGAAACGGGACAAACACTCCTTGAAGACTATAAAATAGTTGATAATTCTAAGGGAAGAAATCAAGAAGGTAGAGCAAACGTAAACATGAAAAGGGAGAAGGGTGAGCAGACAAAGGAACTAGAGAAGAGTGAGGCAAAGAAGAAAGAGAAATGATGGAAGTGCTGTGAATCACCTATACCAAAGCCTTACAAGGTGGATACATTTTTGTTAAATAGGCAAATGTGGAATTCCCCACAGATTAACCAGTGTTTTAAAAATGTATTCATTCCTATGAAGTGACTGTTTCATAAGCTTTATAGCATGTATTCTACTTACAAGGAAAAGAATCAGTATTCTTGCATTTGGCCTTTAGAATATAGGGTTATATTCTCATTATTTTTTCTAAATGTGGCTGAAATATTTTTGCAGTTAAAATAAGATTAATAATACATGTGCTATAAACCTCATTAAACCTGATGTTAAACTATTTTTGTATTTGCTGTCTTTCAAAAAGCAAGATAGGAAATTATATATTTACATAAAATTTGGCATTTAGTAACCTTAGCTCTAGTTGTACTTGAAAGAATGAATTAAAATATTGTCTGCTGGCTTTGCACTAATTGTGGATTTTTTTCCCCCTAGGTGCTTATCAGACTTTTCAGTGTGTAAGCTAAAAATAACTATAATCCTAAACTAAAAGAATTCTCAGATAACATTTAAAAGACTTTTTTAATCATGAAAAATAAGACGAGGTTCTATAAAATTATTTGGTAGCTTATATCTTTGTTAGGAAGGGGGGGATGGTTTTTCTGACTTAGAATGAATACAAAGATTTTTTTTTAAATCTTCTAGATTTAGACTGGTGTTGATCTACTAGGAGCGTAGGAAATTTTGGTGTATGATTGATATTGTATTAAAATTTGTGATTATCATCACCTTAATTGGACAAAAAAGTACTTTAAGAAATTATTTTACCATATCTACTTCTTTAAGTTACTCCAAGAGGCTAAATTTGTATAAAAAATATAAACAGAATTTTTTTGGATGGTAAATGTATTTTTATTTTGGGATTTAGTCATTGGAATTTTTATGTTAAAGCCAATAAATTATTAGAAAAGCTTCTATTTATAATCATGGTTAAGAATGTGAAGAATTTAGGCTTAATCCATGGTGGGTGAGGTATAATGGTTTCCACTCTGGCAGAAGACAGGACATTCACAGACCTATAAGGTACAAATACATAAGTAAATACCTAATGGCATTTTATTTTTGTTTACTGATTATAAATGATTGGTATTGATTTTCATAGCTATTGTCCATTCTGATATTTCTGGCTACTTTAGTTTAATGGCTACTTAGTTTATTAGACTTTATTTGAAACTGTCTTAAAAATATCCTTTATGAATAAACTGTTTCTGAATTACTTGGCCTCAAATGTATGCATAAGATTGTGTTTTGGGAACACCTAGAATTAATGGATCCTTTCCCTAAGGCTGAGAATAATGTGGAAATAAAACTGAATGGGTAAATAGCTTCCAGTTAATCTCTGCCTTAAGTTTGAGAAGTGGAATGACAAATAGTGCACCCTAAAGTTTACAAAGTTAACTTAGAGCAGTTGTCAGCAAAACTGGATTTGTCAAAAATTGGATTCGTATTTAGTTGTCCATTTTATTTTATTCTGTTCTGCTCATTTGATTGTAGGTTGCTTTTTTAGATTAATAGTTAGACACAATCTTCATAAGTATAGCTTCTATATTAGAGTGTTCCAGAGAAACAGAACCATAAGGAGAGATAAATAAACATGTGCATGCATGTGTGTATATAAAGAGATTACAAAGAATTGGCTCACTGTTATTTCTGAATAGCTTGTTTTCATCAAAATTTTTTCTATTCATATTTAAAGATATAGAAAGCTGAATATCTTTAAGAACATAGGTTAGGTGGGGGGAAAGGCCCTAAATAATATCTTCAGATGTATTCTATGCAAAAAGTTGTCACATGTGAAGAAATAATTTGATCACCCTGAAAGCTGTTCATTAGAGGAAGCAGTGACTAATGGCAAGTGTCCTCTACACAGGCACATACACACACACACCCCAATCCATTTTGGAAGCCAGCTGAGGAGCAAATTGCTAGAGTGTGCTGTTAAGGAAGGAAGATCTCTGTGAAAAGGGATAGGGTCCCAGCATTTACAGATTTAAGAAGCTCCACAGATAATTAGTTAATAAAACATTACTCTTTAGGGAGTAACTGAATTGGGAGCTGAAAGAATGAGGTTTTGGTTGATAGTAGTTTTTGAACTTAAGTTTTCTCAGGTAAAGCCACTCTGGTGACAGGATTCAGAGTATTTATAGCTATGGAAGTGGAGTGGATATTAAAGTGATGAGAGTTGAAAGTTGAAGGGCAAGGTTATGGGAAGACTTTCTGTGGAAAGACCCTTTTAATGTCAAAGTAGATAAGGAGTGACTGTGAAGTCTCTGGGTAGAAACAAGGAGAAGGAGTAGAAGGTTGTTACATCAGGAATGCATGCCATTTATAGTTGCACCAAAAATATAATACCTAGGAATACACTTACCCAAAGAGGTGAAAGGTCTTTATGCTGAAAACTGTAACATTGAAAGAAATTGAAGACACAAACAAATGGAAAGATACTGCATGCCCATGGATTGGAAGAACAAATACTGTTAAAATGTCCATACTACCCAAAGAAATGTACAGATTTGATGCAATCCCTATCAAAATACCAACAGCATATTTCACAGAACTAGATCAAGTAATCCTAAAGTTTATATGGAACCACAAAAGACCCTAAATAGCCAGACAATCTTGAAAAAGAACAAAACTGGTATCACAATCTCAGATTTCAAGATATACTACAAAGCTATAGTAATCAAAATAGTAGGGGTACTAATACAAAAATCAACACATAATGGGATAGAGAGCCCAGAAATAAACTCATGATTGCATTGTCAATTAATGTTTGGCAAAAGAAGCAAGAATATGCAATGGGGAAAAGAACAGTCTCTTCAACAAACGGTGCTGGGAAAATTGAACAGCCATAATGCAAAAGAATGGAACTGGACCATTTGTACACAAAAACTCAAAATTGATCAACCTAAAATGGATCTATCCTAAATGTGAGAACTGAAACCATAAAAACTCTATTATACCAAAATAAAAAGCTTCTGCACTGCAAAGGAAACAAAACTAAAAGACAACTTACTGAATAGGAAAAAATATTTGTAAATGATATCCAATAAAGGATTAGTAGCCAAAATATATAGAGAACTTCTGTAACAACACCAGAAAGCCAAATGATCCAATTAAAAATGGGCAGAAGACATGAACAGACATTTCTTCAAAGAAGACACACAGATGGCCAAGATGAGATACCACCTCACACCTGTCAGAATGGCTAAACTCAAAAACACAAGTGTTGGCAAGGGTGTAGAGAAAAGAGAACACTTGTGCACTGTTGGTGGGAATGCAAACTGGTAAAGCCAGCATGGAGGTTCCTTAAAAAAAAAAAAAATAGAACTACCATATCCAGTAATTCTATTACTGGGTATTTACCCAAAGAATACAAAAACACGAATTCAAAAGATTTACATACCCCTATGTTTTCTGCAGCATTATTGACAATAGCCAAATTATGGAAGCAGCCCACAATTCCTTCTATAGGTGAGTGGATAAAGAAGACGTTATATAATACATGTAATGGAAAGTTACTCAGAAAAAAGAATGAAACTTTGCCATTTTCAACTGGATAGATGGTTGTAAAGAATATGATGCTAAGTGAAGGAAGTCAGAGAACAAACATCATATGATTTCACTTATATGTGGAATTTAAGAAACAAATGAACAAAAAAGACCAACCAAAACAAACCCACCAGATTCTTAAGTATAAACAAACTGATAGTTGCCAGAGGAAAGGTAGGTGGGCAGATGGGTGAAATAGATGAAAGGGATTAAGAGTACACTTATCATGATGAGCACTGAGTAATGTATAGAATTGTTGAATCACTATATGCCTGAAACTAACATAATACTATGGTAACTATTCTGGAATTTTTCTTTTAATTAAAAAGGGATGCACATCGGAGGAGTGGGTTTTTACATGAGGATGGAAGAGTAGTGATCTAGAAGTGACATTAGAGGTGGAGAGAATTCTTGACCCTTCTGACCCAAAGAGGCAGGGGGTTTTTGTAAAGAAAGCCGAGAACAAAAACCATCCCCAGCTCACTTCCATCCCCACCCTTTCAGTCTGTGAGAAACAGAAACTAAGAATTCTAGCTGGGAAAGAACAAAGAAAGCCACCAAGGCAGGGAATAGACACTGGTGAGTGTCTGAAACCTGCAACTTGCTCCCCACAACCTGTCTTAGGCTGAGCACAAAAGTGGGAGTAAAAAATGCCATACTACATGACTTAATTGACGGAATTCTTCCATATTAAGCTTTTAAAATTAACTATAGGGTTTTTTGAAAGCGATGAATGTATTTAGCATTTCTTACAAATCACTTTGTACATAATAAACCCTCAATTGTTAGTAATTGAATTCCTCAAAATGCTTCAAATTCTCTTTTCACCTACTAATCTGGGTTGTTCTTGACACTAAACAGGTACAAATCAAATGTGCTATTTACTACACTTAATGTTCAATTCAAACAATTAAATTCTAAACTGTTCCCATGCTTAAAATCTCTACCAATACAGTCTTTCCAAATTTCCAGAATCTCCCTTCTCTTTTAAAACCCACTTTTTAATTGAAGACTTGCCTTACTTCCAGCATGTTATCTAATGAACCATTCTACCGTTTTATACAAACTTTAAGTGTAGCAACCATGGGTTCAAAGGTTTTTTCTATTTTTCCCACAAATGATCAAGTTTCCAAAAGTATGTTGGTAAGCAGCAACCAAATGAAACAAGCATTTACCAAGTATGCTTTTTATGCTCAAAAAAAAATCTTTGAAAGAGTATCCTACGGACATAACCGATATGTATATACTGACCACTACCATGGGTCACTCTTGTCAACACTAAAGGCGAAGCAATAAACAGAATAAAGAAATTCTTTACTAGAGTACTTGTGCTGATTTGTGTCAGAAAATATTCCATGCTAACACTTCCCAAATTGATTCAGGATATGGAAAATGTAACAGAGAAGTCAGAGGTAAAGGCAGCCAATCTTTCTACTCAAAGATGGATGGGATCCAGGGATAATACTGAAGCACAGACATGTCAGGAGCAGAATGCAAAATTTGTGATTACAAATATAAGCACGAAACTTCAAGCAGTTGTAAGCAGCTTTGACTGTGTCCACGGACAGTCCGCAGTTTTGGCAAAACAAAGAATAATCTGTACTGGAAACTGAGTTCAGGCCCTGCCTTCTCAAAGTCTGCCCCTCAGGCACTCCTAACCAGAGCCTGTAGTATGCAGTAAACTTGAAGAAAGGCACAGCCATTCTTGGATTCAGCATTTCCCTAACAAGGGCTAAGAGTAAAGTAAACATCAGGCCTAAGTCAGTGTTTTAAAAAAGCACCAAGGCCAACCGTCCCTACTCCCTTACAGTCAGCCATGTAGCTGGTACATATGCTCCTTCCACCTGGAAAAAGGAACGGGTCCCCAGCCTCTGGGCCTTGACGGGCGCTTTTCTGACAACGTCTTTCCAGGACGGTGAGACCTCTTTCCCGTTTTAGCTACACTCGGTGACAGCGGAGCTTGTGTCCCGGTCCGTAAGCCACCCTGCGCCCCCGGGTCGATGCCCTGTGACGCCACTGCGAGGCGCCGGGGAGCAGGCGACGGTGAGTACACCATGACACAGCTCCTGACAATACCCGCCTCCCCAGCTTCTGGGTGTCCCTTCAGGCCTTGTGGTCTTAGCTGTAAAAGGCGAAGGGCGTGGGGGCGTTTCTGATCCCACAGTATGGAGGAAGGGAGAGGCGATAACTTCGACGGTGTGAGCACCGACCGCCTTAAAACGGAGTTACTGGAAGAAATCCGTTTGAAGTGAGTTGAAGGGCGGCGCGCGGGCTACCTCCCGGGTGATTGGTTCAGGTACACGCCGCCTGAGGAGATGCCCATGTGTGTGTCCTGCTGTTGAAAGCTGGAGCCACTGAGGTCGATGTGCCTCCAGCAATGTGATTAATACCCCGGCAGTCTGGCGACTTCTAGAAACTTTTGTAGGAAAGATTCATTTGCCTCTTTGACTAAGTGTTTGGCAATAAAATAAAATAAAAATGGGCAGATTATGAGGTAGGATTTTCTGTCTTTAGCATCAAGTCAAATGGAGTGTATGGTGTGCATATACTGTAATGCTAAAATATGTCTTTGATTTTCATGTTCCACTAAATTGAGCTTATCTGTTTCAGAGAAACAAAAGTTTTGTTTAGTTATGCTTGTCTTAATATCCCTTGAGGAGAAATTATGAAACGGTGACATTTTGTAAAAATAATGCTCCTCCTTTTTAAAAATACTCAATATCATAGTTTTTATTAAATCTTTGAGACATTTTAAGTATTTTTTTTTTTTAATACCCACAGTCTCACCAGCAGGCCCCATGAGATTTATACTCACCTCTGTGCCCCTAAAGCTTCCTGTGCTTTCCTCTGTTGTAGCTCTAACAACACTTGTTTAATTGCTTGGTTATTTCTTGGCCTAATATTAAGCTGTAAGCATTCTGAGAATGCTTACATTCTGAGAATGTCCCTGAGTCAGTAGAGTATAAAAGCAAGCACTTTAGAGGAATCCTGCATAAATTTAATTGCAGCTCTTACCACTGAGTTATTAAATGATCTTGGGCTAGTTAATGAACCACTAAGCTTCAGTTTACTCAACTCTTAAGATTGGTGTGCAAATCATTATGCCCCATGTGGTTGTTGCCAGGATTGAATGAAAAGTGTGTAAAGCACTTAACATCAGCTTATAATAAGCACTTGATGGATGTTAGCCACTGCTAGTGCCATTGTTCAGTTCATTTAGTCACTGTAGTATTTTCAGCATTTATCACAATGCCTTGACATAATAGGTAATCAAAAATACATATTGCATAAATGATTCTGTCATATTTTGATAATTAATGTGCTATTTTACTGATGTCCTAAATAGATAATTTCTGGGATGCTATTTGTGTATATGTGGGTTTTTAAAAATTATTAATTTTTAAATTTTATATATATATATTTTTTTATTAGTTTCTCTTTTACTCTTTGTTTCAGATTTTCAGTTACCTGTTGCCCTAGCTATTCCATTCTCTCATCCCAGTTAATTTTTTAGGCCTTGAGAAACCAGAAAACAACTTCTTGGGATCATATTTAAGTTAAGAGTAAAGGGTTTCTAAAGGTCACCAGGGGGCTTCTGAGCTTTAGTGCATATTAGGGTCTCTATGGACCTTAGTAATCAGAAGCCTCCATTTGCCTGATTTCAGATTCTCAACCATGCCTTCAATAAGTGATGTTTCATAATAAATTGTTCCTAAAGAAGTGGTATGTTATTATGTGTTATTATTTATATATATTACAATTGGATCATAAGATATTTTTAATAATAGGGATATAGTGCAACTATCAATGCTTGAAATAAGACACAAGATAGCGGAACTGGAAGCCAAACTCAATACTGATGATGAAGGTATATAAGTAAATATTTTTATATGTGGCTCTTGTATAATTATTGTTTATTTTGCCAAGATACTTATAGTGCATTAAATACATAGGAAATAATAGTACCAAGGTTTCAGTATTGGTTTTTGGCAGCATTAATAATAATTTATTATAGAGACTTTTAAAACTAATATTTCAGTGTCAAACCTGTTAATGCATAATTATTCATCTACTTACAAGTTCAAAATGTTCATTCAACAGGTAGTAAAACCTTTATTACATGACATCAATACATTATTGGTTTTGGTAAATAATAAAATGCCACAAGTTTTCTATTTAACTCAAGTAATACCCCTTGTATCTTAACTTCTGGATTTGGCTGTAACTTGAAAATCTTTAGCTAGGTTTTGGCTATTTGCATTGGAAGAATGGTGGGGGTAGGGGGTGTGTGGTGAGTGTTGTGCGCCCCAAATGAGGCTGGAGGGCCAGAGCCGGGCTGCGGCTGTGGCCCCAGAGGCCTGTCCCCCAGAGCCATGTCGCCATTAGCACCATCCCCAGCCTCGCCCCCGCCAGCTCCGGCCGCGGCACCCTAGGGCTCCCAAGTGTTTGTCCTCCAGTATTTACCGCATCCCCACCCCGCGTGAGTCCCGTCTTCTCACCATAGGTCAGGTCCACTTCTGTGTCTGCTTTACTGTCAGCTCCAGGCCTGTTTTATGGTTCGTTTGGTTTTCTTTTCTTTCACTGGTTTGTGTTTTTATTTTGGGGTAGGAGGATACTTAATAAATTTATTGCTGTCAGATAAAAAAAAAAAAAAAAGAAAAAAGAAAGGGACGCCTGGGTGGCTCAGTTGGTTGGACGACTGCCTTCGGCTCAGGTCATGATCCCGGAGACCTGGGATCGAGTCCCGCATCAGGCTCCCAGCTCCACGGGGAGTCTGCTTCTCCCTCTGACCTTCTCCTCGCTCATGCTCTCTCACTGCCTCTCTCTCAAATAAATGAATAAAATCTTAAAAAAAAAAAAAAAAAACCTTTCTCTGTGGTTTAAAAAAAAAAAAAAAAAACACACGCACACCCCCGCATACCCACATATCCATATAACCATAACCTTAAAATTTATAATGTATGTATTAATTCATTCTACAAATATCGAGACCCTGCCATATGTCAACACTTTGAATGGAAGACCTTTTCCCGTTTTGAAGAGGTTCATTGACTGTAGGGAGAAAGTATCAAACAAAAATGTGAATATTAGAAGAGATATAAGGAGAAATGGAAACTTAGTTAAGGAAACCTAACACAACTTGGATGAAGACATAAAGGCAGCCTTTCCAGAGGAGGCAGTGTTTGAACTGAATGCTAAAGGAGTTTCTTAGGTTAAGGTGGTAAGGTTTTGTTTTGTTTTGTTTTAAGATTTTATTTATTTGAAAGAGAGAGAGAAAGAGATACCAAAGAGAGCACAAGTGGGGAGGAGAGGGAGAAGCAGGCTCCCCACTGAGCAGGAAGTCTGATGTGGGGCTCGATCCCAGGACCCTGGCATCATGACCTGAGCTATAAAGGCAGAAGCTTAATCAACTGAGGCACCCAGGTACCCCTGGACTTTGATTCTTAAATCCACTTATACTTTTCTGTTGGGGAAGCCATTCCACAGTTAGTAATCATATAATAAATAAAATGCTATTTTCTTAAGTACCCAATGCTCTTTTTTTTTTTTAAGATTTTATTTATTTGACAGACAGAGATCACAAGTAGGCAGAGAGGCAGGCAGAGAGAGAGAGGGGAGGAAGCAGGCTCCCCGCTGAGCAGAGAGCCTGATGTGGGGCTCCATTCCAGGACCCCGGGATCATGATCTGAGCCGAAAACAGAGGCTTAACCCACTGAGCCACCCAGGCACCCCCAATGCTCTTTTAAAGCTTGATTGGAGAGCACTACTTTGTCCTAAGGCTGAAGTAGCTTCCTATGTCTCCACATCTATATCTGGGATATATATATAACTGGCTTTGGTGGGGAGACTGTGAGTGCACTTATCAAATAGTTGAATTGGCAAGGCTAGCTGGAATTTTCTCATCTATCCAGTTACAGACAAAACAAGTCACATGCACAGCTATGCAGGTCACACTCACAGATATTCATGCAATTCAATAACCATACCCATTAGTAAAATGTAAGCCCAACAAATGGTATTATCAGTAAATCTTATGGGGAGGAGCTGGTATGTGCGTATAAAAAGAAAAGGTAAAATGATGGACAAGTAAGTTATTTCCTCCGTGGGCTAAAGCTAAACTCTAAGGTGAATGGGTCAGAAATATATACCCCTTCTTTAAATAAAGCCAGGAATGATGTCAGTCACATTATTATTATCCCCATTGATGGAAATACGGATTTTAGGAATTTAAGTAACTTGCTAAGATTATGTAGCATATCATTTCTTCCTAAATCATCTATCCACCAGTACCACTATTGCTATGACAACTGCTATCTACCACATCAGCTTTGAACAGTTCTAGTTATCTATTGCTGCAGAGCAAACCACCTAATAACTTTGGAGCTTGAATTAGCAAATTTTCTCACAATTTTGTGGACTGACTGGGTTCACCTGAGAAGTTAGTAACTGGGGTCTCATGTGATTACAGTCAGATGTCTGGAGCGCAGTTATCTGAAGGTTCAACTGGGATGGACATTCCCAGATGACTTACTCACATAGCCAGCATTTGTTACTGGCTGTTGGCTGGGAGTCTGGCAGGGTACTGCCTATCAGAGATAACTACTCCTGGCTCTTGTAGCTTTTGCTTCTCACAGATGGTGGGTGCCTGGGTTCCAAGAAAATGTACCCCAACAGCAAGCATTTCAAAAGGCACAAGTGACAGAAACCGCCAGGCCAGTTAAGGGCTACTCCCAGAACTGGTACAATATCGATTCCACTGTATTCTATTGGTCAAAACAGTCACAGATTCAAGGGGCTGTAGAAGGAAACTCTACTTATCAAGTTGACAGCACAGAAGAATATAGGAGATGGGATATATTATTTCAGTAGACTTTGGAAAATACAATCTGTCACAGGGGGCATTAAACATAATGCCATTTGAGGAGAACTGTTATATAATTGATAAAGATGGAATAGAGATTGCCCTGAAAATATGACAGGAGATGAGATTAAGGTTTATGAAGAAGACAAATGAAGAATAGTCTTTGATATGATGCTAATTAGTTTGTATTGATCCTGAAGCCTATAGGGCAATATTAAACGTGTTCTAAGATAAACTTTTTGGGGCGCCTGGGTGGCTCAGTTGCTTAAGGACTGCCTTCGGCTCAGGTTATGATCCCAGAATCCCGGGATCGAGTCCCGCATCCGGCTCCCTGCTCAGCAAGGAGTCTGCTTCCCCCTCTGACCTTCCCTCTCTCACGTTCTCTCTCACTGTCTCTCTGTCAAATAAATAAATAAAATCTTTAAAAAATAATAATAAAATAAAATTTTCACTTTTTTAAAGACGATTTGAGAGATCACAAGCAGGGGGAGCAGCAGAGTGAGAGGAAGAATCAGACTTCCTGCTGAACAGGGAGCCAGATGTGGGGCTCAATCTCAGGACCCTGGGATCATGATCTGAGCTGAAGGCAGACGCTTAACCAACTGAGCCACCCAGGAGCCCAATTTATTACTTTTTGTATTATAAAAGAAATAGTGCACAAGGGGCCACTCTGGGCACATTTGTTTAGATGATTCTTTCAGACTTACCACTGTCCCCAAATCTCCATCACCCCTCTCCCCATCTCATTATCAGCTAATGAGCTTACTTTGAAAGAGAAAAGAGAAACAATCAGAAGATTTCCACATGTTTCTACCAAGAAAGCTACCCACCTGCCTGTATCTTTGCACATCCTCTTTCTCCCCTCCTGTTCTTCTGCATGTTCTTACCTAAGGTGACTCCTCCATTCGTGTGACAGATCCTAACTACTCTGCCTACCAAGCACATTACTCCAAGCGTTTGTCCTTTCTTTTTGCACTGTTTCCCTGCTCCACTGGATCTTTTCCAAAAGCATACAAATGGGCTGAATTTATTTTGTTGAGAAAACAAATGACAAAGCTCCTTTGGCCCCACATTTCCTCTTCTACTGTCATCTTTCACTGCTCTATGTGCGGCAGAACTCTTCAAGAGTGGTTTTTGTTTCTACTCTGACCTGCTTATACTTCTTTGGTCTATCTGGCTAACTATTAATTTTTAGGCTAAATGGCAAATAAACTTCAAAGGGCTTCACATTTCCATAGTGGCCTCTTAAAGCCCTTTAGGGTTCATAGGAAACTATATGCAGAAAAAGTGGTTTATATTTTAGTATATATGCTGCTGAGGTGAGCACAAAAGTGGTTTATGTTTTGATTAAATCTGAAGTTCATCTTAAAGCTCAGTGACAAGACAAAGAACAGGAAAGGATGTTCAGGTGGCTTTTTTTAAAAAGTGAGAAGAATCAACATTTATGTAGAGCTCTGAGTGTATTTTAGAAATTGAAACTTATTACTCCATTTTAGATGAAAAGGCTGAGACTTAAGTATCTCTCTCAAGGCTACAGAAGTGGTGAATGATCTGCATTTAAATCTAGACATTCTGGCATCAAAGCCCACACTCTTAGCCTCTTCTTGTTCCACCTCTTATGCTTGTTTGTTTCTCAGTATTTTTTCATCTAGAGAAGAGAAACTTGATTTATGGAGGCTCTGGAACATTTGTTCATCTAGGGTTAAAAATGGGCTGGATTTGCTCAGCACAGGCATGATAGTTTTGTTCTCTCTTGAACTCATGCACCCACTACTTAGGTGATCTCTGATCATATGCTACTAAATCCCAGCTGTGTATTGACAACACAAAAATTTACATCTAATCTAGGACCTATCCTTTGAGCTCTTTTGAATATTTATTTATAGGCTGGTTTCTATCCACAAGCCACTTTGGCTATTAACTAATATATTCACAAATCAAATAGTTTTTTAACTCATCTCAGTAAATGCTAAAAAATGTTTTGATGAAATTCAATTTATGTTCCTTTTTTTTTTTTTTAAACAGAAGAACACTTCTATTTATCTTAAACTGGTCTAATACTTAGTGATGAAACATTAGAGGCATTCCTATTCCTGGGGGGGGTTACACAGAGGTGCCAACTGCCATCATTAAAAATTTAATATTTTTGAAAGTTTCAGTCAAGCAATAAAATATGAACAGACATAAGAGTTATAGGTTTTAGATAGCAAGAGATAAAATTATTATAATTTTTAGCTTTTATAATTTGATATCCAGAATTTTCCAGAGATCAGTTGAAAAACTGTATTAGGAAAGGATTAAGAAGTGGCTGAATGCAGTAATGGAAGAAATGCTTATTTAAGGGGAAAAAAAAACCACCAGCAAAAATCAGTTCAGAAATAGGGTTTTTAAATGATTATGCTTCCAATTTCAGCCCAAACTATAAAATATCTGATAATATCCTTGATAAGAAATATTCAGAACTTATATGAAGGACAGCAGAAGACTATGACTATAAGGCAGTAATAACAGTCTAACCAGAATTCTCACCTTTTTCAATATAAGAGATTTTACACTAGAAAGAAACCCAGGAATAAAATGAAATTGGGAAAGTTTGTAGCCTTAGCACATGCCTTGCTGAGTCCAAGATCAAGATGTTGGCAAGGTTGGTTTCTTTTGTGTCCTCTCTCCTTGATCTGTAGATGGCCATCATCCTGTGTCTTCTCATGGTCTTCCTTCTGTATGTTTGTTCTAATCTCTTCTTCTAAAACCAGTCATACTGGATTATGGCTATCCATACAATTTATGGCTATCCATATGATTCATTAATTACCTCTTTTATTTTTTATTAGTAGTATTTTTTTTCCTTAATTACCTCTTTTAAAGGCCCTATCCCTAATTAGGATCACATTCTGAGTCTTTGGGGTTAGGACTTTAGCATATGAATTTGGGAGGAGGAAGGAAGTGATCACAACTCAGCCCATAGCAGATAGAAGAGAAAGAGATTCTGGTTTATTAAAACCATATCATAATGCTGTGAAATTCAGGGTCAAGCTATTGTTAATTTTTAAAAACTCCCATCTTTTCAATTATCTTCCAATTACCTATGAAAAAAAGGAGAAAACTATTTTTATTTATGAGACTTGTGGGAAATAGATTATTACAAACAAAACCTGAACCATACATTGAAATAGGAAAGTACCAAATGATCCTTATTTTAGTCTTCTCTGGTTGCCATAACAATATATCATAAACTGGATGACTTAAACAACAGCAATTTATTTCCTCATAGTTCTAGAGGCTAGGAAGCCTAAGATCAAGGTCCTGGCCAATTTGGATCCCGGTGAGAGCCCACTTCCTGCCTTGCAGATGGCCACCTTCTCATTGTTTTCTTACATGGCAGAGACAGCAGATTCTGGTATCTCTTCCTCTTCTTATAAGGGTACCAGCCATTTTGACCTCATCTGACATTTAGCACTTCCTCATAGGTTCCATCTCCAAATAAAGTCACATGGGGGTTAGTTCTCCAACACAGGAATTTTAGGGGGATACAAACATTCAGTCCACAACAACTTTCTAATTGCTATCTGGTCCTTTCTCCCACCATCAAGAAATAAGAACTTTGTCCTGCCTGCCCAAGTTTGAGAAGAGGCTTCTGGGCAGAGAATTGGAGCCAAAGAGCCAATTATCAATAATGTGTTTTGGAATTTGTGTCATCACATAGACCTTTAAAGGAGCTAAAGGAAAAGGGACGAATTATTCAATAAGTTCTGTTTGGAAAACTGGTATAACATTTAGAGAAAAATACCTTTAGATCTTCACTGCTTGCTTAATTCTAAAACCTTCCAGATGCATTATAGGGTTAAATATTTTTTTAATTACAAGAAAATATTGATGAGTATATATCCTTTTATGGCTAAAGAAGGCCTTTCTTAGTTTAAGAACAATAGATCATTGAGGAAAATATGTTTCATTTTGACAAATACCTTCCCTTAAATTAAAAAAAAAAATAGGCAGGGTGCCAATTTTGGCTCTTCATTTTGGCTCAGGTCATTACCTCAAGGTTGAGAGCCAGCTGGTATGGGGCTCCGTGCTCAGTCGGGAGTCTGCTGGAGACTTTCTTTCTCCCTCTGCCCCTCCCCTTACCCCACTCCCAAACATATGGGTGCTCGCTCGCTCTCTCTCAAAATAAATTTTTTTTTAAAATTGGTGCTTATTTTTTTCTTCGTTTTTAGAATGACTGAAGGAGCAATGGTTCATGGAAGTATTGCTCAGGGTATTTTTTCCACCAAGAGACACAAATATTTCTGTTAAATTTTTATCCTCTTAATCTGTATTTTTTTTTAATTAGCGATACTACCTTTTTTTTATAAAGATTTTATTTATTTGACAGACAGAGATCACAAGTAGGCAGACAGGCAGGCAGAGGGAGAGGAGGAAGCAGGCTATCCATTGAGCAGAGAGCCCAATGCGGAGCTCGATCCCAGGACTCTGGGATCATGACCTGAGCCGAAGGCAGAGGCTTTAACCCACTGAGCCACCCAGGTGCCCCTAATCTGTATTTTAAATAATGGCTTGTTGTACGTTTATTGTTGGTCTTTATAGGTTGGCTGCTATTGTGCTGAAGGTCAGGTATCATCTTTTTTGGCGTCAAGTGTATTGTGGCTGTCTCAAAGGTAGCATCACATCTCTTACTTGGCTGTTCCAGAGGTCTCTTACCTGCCCTTAGTATTCAAAGTGTATTCAAAAAACTTGCTATTTTTAACTGCCACTCTTATTCCCACTTAAAAATATAATTTAGACATTATTGCATTTTAAAGACCAAAAAGGAATTATACAAAAATGATATGCCTTAATATTTTTGGTACTTGGGTTATCATAGAACAAGAACTGGTAGGGAAAGAAATAATCAGTGTGGTCCTTTTTTAGGAAAAGGAAATACTTGGTAAGTAGGAAGTTGATGTGATTTGTGTGATACTTTTAGAGGCCAAAGAGATATTTTATTTTCACATCAGAAGAAAAAAATGTATATGATCCAGTCTGGAGTATATTTGTCTTTATACCAACATAGTAGTAAAGTAGAATTTTTAGTATTTTTTTTTATAGAGGAAGAGGCCCACAAAGGCAAAAGTACCACAAGAGCCCATGAAAGTCACCCTGTGACCTCACAGCAGCATAAGTCTGTTTTTTTCCCTTTTTATAGACACTACTATTTTAAATTTTTCTCCTGTAATTCACCAGTCCATATGCTTTCTCTTTGTCTTTTGTGCCCTATAATCTGGAGCAGTCTGTGTATACTGAAGGAGTTACACGTTTGAGTGTGTACATTTGAGGTCAGTTTCATCATATTGGGGAATGTGAATATAGACATCATTACCGCCAGGGCCTTGTACTTATTAATATTAATACATGATGGTAAACTACTAGGCTTACTTATATTTGAGGATCTCTAAATCAATAATATTTTATTTTTTAAATTTTAAGATTTTATTTATTTATTTGACAGACAGAGATCACAAGTAGGCAGAGAGAGAGAGAGAAAGGAGGAAGCAGGCTCCCCGCTGAGCAGAGAGCCCTATGTTGGGCTTGACCCTAGGACCCTGGGATCATGACCTGACCTGAAGGCAGAGGCTTTAACCCACTGAGCCACCCAGGCTCTCCAAGCATTTAAAGTTTTGAAGCAAGCCACCTTCTTTCTCTCTATAAACTGTGACTTTCAAGATTAAAAAAAAATTAGCTTTTGGCCTTGAAGCTGACCAAAGATGTTTTAATTCTAGGCTGTATTCTCCTCCCCTCCTATAGCAATTGGACAATTGTTTTGGCCTTAATAACCCAAGGGGCTTGGTGAAATAAACCTGCTTAAGGATAAGAGATGATGCCTGAATAGGGAGCTGCATGTATTAGCATAGCAATTAAGAGGATACACTTTGAAATCAGATAAAACCAGATTCAAACCCCAGTTCCCCCATTTGTTGACTTTTTCACTTTTAAAATGTTATTTGGCATGTCTGAGCCATGGTTTCCTCATCTGTAGAACAGGTAACAAAGTTTTTTCAAATGAGGATTAGTTAGTTAATATATGTGAAAGATTGTGTACTTTATACATCGCAAACATGTAAGTGGTAGTTGTTAAATGGACTTGAGAATTTGTTTGCAAAGGAAAAAAAAATGGACATGACTTTGTATGGAAACTAGAACTATTTAAGCTGTTATGTATTGATATTTCACGTTCCAAGGAAAGAAACACGTTCCTGATAGTCCCTTTAATAGAATTCCTTATAAGGGTTTGTGAGGAACTAACAGACAAAGGACCTAAGGAGTGAGAAAACCAGAAATCACAAGAGTCCTAGTGAGGTCTGTCTGTGTGGTAATCTGCTGTGAATTAACTGTCTGCAATCTGAAAGATCCTATCTAACAGAGAAATGCAAACTTAAAAATTAGTTCACTCTTGTTCATCTACATTGCTAACAAAGTAAAAGTACAGTAGGATTGGGCTGATTAATGTTGTTTTAAATGAGATTTAAATGAGCTGATTAATGTTGTAGATAAATGAGAGGTGACAAGATGATCTTGATTTAACCCCCTTTTCCCATCAGGTGGTGAATGGAAAGTTCGTTGAGACCAACTTGAACTGAATGACAAACTAGAAAAGCAAATTGTTTCTCTAGAAGATAAAATGGAAAAAATCCGTGGAAATTCTCCAGGTACAGAAGCAACTATATATATGTTTTGTAAGTTGAATTAAAAGTGATAAAATATTGTTAATATTTTCATATTTGTTTTGTTGTAGATAGATTGTCCTCTATCTGTGTTTATGAACAAATGCCAGTGGCTAGTTAAACAAAAAGAATAATTGAAGGGAAAAAATTTTGTACCTTTTTTTTAGGCAGCTTCCAAAAAATGCTTGAAAACTGAGGCAAGTTCCAAATAAAATATTTTGTTCAGTGGAACTGTTTCTAGGAAGTAAGGAATCCTACAGCAGATCCTTCAACTTAATCTCTGCCTTATAAAGCTGGGCAGAGTTTCAGATACATACCAAATGGAAGAAAAAGAATCTCAATAGTTAGTCCAGGTGGAACCTGAGTGTGTCTGCTTCCTGCAACCTAAAAGAGCCTATTAAATATAAAAATATATTTCATAACTGTCTGAAAACATTTCCATTCTATTTCCTCTGGAATATATATACATATACATGTAGATATGCACACACATATATATTCACATTCACAGGCACAATGTATAAAATCCAACAGAGAACCCATAAAATTACCCTGTGACATGAAAGAAGCCTTATTGTACTGATCCACCTACTTTTTCTTTGGGCTGGCCTAGTGACAGCCTTTGCTCCGGAAAAATTCCTTGAATTTTATGTTTTATACTTTACAAAGCACATTTAGTTGTTTCTCATTCGTTTAAATGCTTATTTTTTTTAACGTAGAGAAGACCTAAAGCATGACTTATGCCAGGTCTAGAGCATTCTTGGAAGTGGGCTTTTCTTTAGAACTCTTGCTGAATTTTAATTTCAAGAATATTCAGAAAAACATGGAAATCTTATTAAAAAAAAGGGAACTTTATATGAAAATGAAAATACAATACTCTGCTAAATTGGCAGGACTACACAATCCAATGAGATAAAATTTAATATTATTTCCTTTAATGCAGGTGACACTGAACTTAAAAAAATTAAGTGATTTGCTCAGAATCACAGTCTGGAAATGTGGAAGTCGATTCTCTTTTTTAAAAAATCTATGCCCATTTGACTAGACTGTGCAATGACAAAAGCCATTCTATACAGCCTATCAGAAATAACATGTTTTTTAATAGCTTTAATGTAGAGCACTTAACTGACTGCTATATTCACAGAGGTCCTGAGGACCAGAGCATTATAGAGATTGCTCTTTGAATAACTGCAGACCTTTAGAGAAAAATATCATATTTTTTAAAATAATTAATCAGGGGAGAAATAACCTGATTTGTACACCTCTGTTATTTTCAACCCAGAAATATATTTGTGTGTCTTGGAAAGTCAGGAAAAATCATGGAGTCATATCTCCATCTTGTGGTGGTTAGAAGTTACTGCAAGGGCCATTTTAAGCCTTGTTATTTACTAAACTGTGAATAGAATTTTAATTCTACCTATAGAATATAAAATATAATACTAGCTACAGAACATAAAATATTCTGACTCCCAGTTTCTTGATAACTCATTGCCAGTGCTAGCTCAAGAAATTGGGTATTGCCAGAATAGCAGCAAATGCTAGTGAGACCTGCTATGATAATTTACAGCATATGTAAGAAGCAATTGATTGGCTTTCTAACTGCTACCTCAGACTCTGTTACATACTCATGTTGGCAAAAAAATTTCTTTCCTTTGATGAGTTTGTGTTATTCTTGAAAAAAAAATGTGGTTCTCTAAGAGGTTTAGATCTGGAGGCAGAGAATTATATTTCTCTTCACTAAAGGACTAAAAAAATGGTAGAAATACCAAGAGTGGGACCATGTACCAAATAGAAAAGGAAGATGATGAAAATTCAGGCGCTTAAGGAACTGGTTCTTTCTATTCTGTGGGCAGAGTCATGCATGAGTATTTCTGGGTTTTCTTACACAGTGGAATCTGGGAGGAGTTTGTTAACAGCAGGTGTTTGGAATCTCACCAAGGAGCTGGTGGTGGAAGTAGCCAAATATTGAGCAAAAAGCGCTGGGACCCAAGAATCCTATATCTAATGATGAAATCTTTTATTCAAGGACAAAATATAGTATACTAAGTCTTATTCTTTTTATAAAAACAATATTTATGAAATTCAGATACATACTATAAATGAAATGCAGACATTTTTGGTTTTCTATTAGGTTGATATTTAGAGAAAAGGGTTTAAATTGTTTGGGGGGGATAGAATATGAATTAAAACACTATTTGTAAATTTACTAATTCTTTATCCTTGTAAATTGTTTGGTCTTTAAGAGTAACCTATACAGACAGACTTAAGAAATTGATGTCAGTTTGAATACTAATTTTGAGTAACTTCAAATTTCAAGTTTGCTTATGGGCAAAAACAGAGATGAATATAAATTTTTACCAGTAGAGATGGATTTTTTTTTTTTTAAGTGTTACCATTTTGGGGCATTTAGGTGGCTCAGTTGCTTAAGCTACCGCCCTCGGCTCAGGTCATGATCCTGGAGTTCCAGGATGAGTCCTGCATCAGACTCCCTGCTCAGCTTGGAGTCTGTATGCTTCTCCCTTTGACCCTCCCCCCACACTCAAGCATGCTGTCTCTTTCTCTCTCTCAAAAAAAAAAAAAAAAGTTACCTTTTGAGAAAGAAATACAAAATACTAAATAAGTAATTTACAAACTGGATCATTAAAGTGGACTTGATTTTAACATTTTAGAACAAGGATTCACTTAAGTGAGGATGAATTTCTGGATCAATTTCTGGTCTTGTTCTGATACAGACTGGTTTCAAGCCTTCAATCTTTTTGAAGATTATTTTTCTGATCTTCAGGTACTATAGGTTAGGCAATCTTTAAAGTGCCTTTCAACAGTATAATTTATTAATATTTAATTTTAGCAAGATGTTTCAGTAAAGGGTTACATTTGGCTGCATGTAAAAGAAAGGCTTAAAGGGAGTAAGGTGTTTGGTTTTGTTTTCTCATGTACAGGAAGTGTTAGAGGGATGCAGTCCAGGTTGGCACAGCAGCTCCTCCAGGCTCCTGACTTGACTTTCCACTCTGTCATTCTTTTTTTTTTTTTTTTAAGATTTT